>NW_025560003.1:125000-268318 GCF_020424385.1 Procambarus clarkii
ATAACTAGGGTGTAGACACCAAATTATCCTCTTTGAGGTAGCTTCCTCACCCAGTAACTGGTGCACAAAGTCTTCCATCCTCGTCTTGACCTGTCAAAAGTGCGCTAGCTGTGAAGCCAGAATCCTATATATGACAAGCTATATCAGAGAAAACACTATACAGTACATGGAACATTGAAGACCTGGCTTAATTACCTTTAGTTTGAGGCTTCCACGTGATCTAACCGGGTCACCCTATATCCTGACATTAATGGCCATAAATGAATGATAAACGGGTTTCGGATAGACACTTAACTTGAATTTGTAGACAGCGTGTTGACAATGGTACACCTTTGGTTTCCATAACACTACGTCCAAGTAAATTTAACAGGAGCTGAATTTGCTCCCGTGTGAGCCTCTGGTCTCGTATAAACAATGGCTGCCCTCCTCCTCACTCTGACGCCTGGCTTACATTGTCCACATTTCAGAAAGTGATAGAAGGGTCACATTTACTCTACTTTAATATTGATAATTAAGTTAATTTATATAAGATGTTTTTATGATGGTAAAGTCCAAAGACTAATGTATTTAAGAATAATTCCCACCATAATAGGTGGAGAATATAATAGTATGTGGTGATGATATCCCGTTTTCTATAGACGGTAATTCCACTACAAGTTACGTTTTCTATGGGTAACTTGTTTATACAATACAGCTATTATCTGTATGATTATTAAATGGTGTCGGATTTTCCGACATAATTCCCCAGGGGGCTGCTCACGGGTCGAAGTCCTAATTAGAACAGACGAACACCGATACTCCTCCTTCGAATTATTTGATTAATTTGATGTTAGTAGTTAGTAATCACACATTTGTGTGTCTGTTCGTACAGGACGGATGTCCCGTACTAGAGTTGCAGGGGTTAGAAGTCTAATGCGATTTCATTTCCCTGTCAACTCTTGAAAGGCTAATATTCAAGCCTTATTACATATTATTTAACCCAGAAGACTGAATGTGATCAAGTACTACAGTCAAGTATGATTCAGGGACTGCAGTGAGATCAGTGACATTAGATATAACTTGAAGTTTCTTCAGGTAACTGGTCACTGATATATAAACACTGAGGCCCATGGAATACATCTTGATTAAATAATAAATGTATCAAATCAGTCATCAGATTTATTGGGGTTTAATTTAGTTAATTGTTTCAGAAGATTGAATAGCTCATCATTAAAGTAAAGTATGGTTCTGAGACTGCAGTGGGTTCAGTGACATTGGTCGCAGTGACTTGTAGCTGTTTTAGGCTACTGTTCACTGATTTGCCACTGAGGCCTCATGAACTCATCTTCAGCTTCAAATGATGATACTAACATCAACTTCTGTTGGTATAGTCAGCTGTAATCTCCTTAGTATAATGCTACTGGAGAAATATAATCAGCTGACAAATTTAGTTTCTATTGGTATTGTTTATCTGCAGGCATAGGTCTCCTCAGGCTTGATACTGGGCCTGAGAGTAATTTACCTCCTGCAGAGTTTAACATGGTTATACCCTGATATTTAGTAGGGCTACCGATGAATCGATGACAATAGTCTGTCCCAACAAGGAGACCGAAGTCAGTGAGGTGATCAGACTTAATATTATCTGCCAATTTTATTCCTCTATTTCTCAGGAATTCGGCTGTTGCTCGCAGACCTTGAACTTGTAGGTCTACTGGTATTTTGTCCACCACAATGGCTTGTACTCGACAGACGTACCTGCCTAAGCGTACTGATGGTTGTACCACCTGGTAGACTTGAGGTCCTGCATCTGTTACAAACCCTGAGATGTTGAATGACATCTGGGCTACAGGCCTTAATTGTAATTCATCTGCCAACCTTTTAGTGATGTATGTTCTTTGGGATCCTTGGTCAAACAACCCACGGGTATGGACCTTGGCCCTCTTATTCAGGATGGTAATTTGGGCAGTAGGCAAAGTCGTATTACCTTTAGACTTTGCCGATTGGACACTCTTTGTTTGTTGCACCTTGCAGTACTGTACTGTGGTGGGAATGCTATCTTCCACCTTGGGGTTTGGAGACGTTGTTTTGGTGTCTCTGCACAATGCTGCATGGTGCTGACCTTTGTTACACCTATTACAGGTGTGTAATTGGGTATCACAGTCCTTGATGTTATGTTTCCTGAGGCACCTCGTGCAATGTTGCAAATCTTTGAGTCGCTCAACACGGGCGTCACTATCAGGAAAATTAGAGCAGTGGTACATTGAATGTTTCTCATTGCAGAACAAACACGTTCCATAGCTTCCAGTACCCTTTGGTGTCACGTTCTTGGGTGACACAGTAACTATAGGCTTGGAGGGTCCCACTGCATATACGCCCACACTGCTACTGTTCCACTTTGGTGTTGAATTATATTGTCTAGATTGATTTGGAGTACCTTTGGTACTCTGTGGTTTACTATTATTGGTTTCTGAGGGTTTACTTGGTGGTTTTAATTTGTCATGTGTTCGTAATTGATGAACTACTGACTTTAAACCTTCAGATATTTCATTCATGGATAAGATACTTTTATTGTAATGAGCACTCATTTGTCTCAATATGTCCCTAGGTATTTTCTCCTGGACAATTATTTTCAAGACCCACTCAGCCCCGTTTGTATCTGCTGTCAGGCTGAGGGCATTGATCAATGATTCTATCTCCAGCTTGAAGACTTGGAGTGAATCAGCTGAAGCCTCCGGTGGGGGTAAATGCAACAGCTCATGAACTAAATGTGATGTTCTTACTTCTGGATCAGCATAATTATCCTTGAGGAGTTTTACTGCCAGATCATAGCCGTCATTAGTTAATCTCAGATGGGATACTACTGTTTTAGCCTCACCTGATAATTGACCTTGCAAATAAGAGAATTTACTACTCTTTGGTAAAGATTGTTTTGAGTCTACAAGGTCAACGAATTTGTTCCAAAATTCATCCCAATCTTCCTCATCTTTTCCTGAGAAAGTGGGTAAATTAATTGGAGGGAGTCGAGCTTCTGCTTGACTCGTATTAGATGCAACTGTTGTTGTTGTTGCTGTTGCCTTGTTCTGTGCAATTAATTTAACATAAGGCTGTAACGTGGCCTGAGTGTGATCTTCATAATTCGCAAGATCAACCATAATGTCGTCTATTTCTGTTTCTGATAAATTGGTATTGGCAAGTTCAGCCACATATGTTGCTATTTGACATTTGATTTGCTCAAATTTACCTGCAGCTGCTTGATAATAGCTTTCCAGGTCAGCATAATCAACTGTTGATTGTTGTGACAAATCTTCACATTTCTTGATCTGTCTTGTTAAGTGGCCTTTAAGACCTGCAAGGGTTCTTTTCATTCTCCCTGCATTATCCATACTGGTTCGTTGATGAAGCCTTGTGGGGCTTGTACTTGGGCTGCTCATAATACTGAACAAGCACTGATGGTAGCCTAGGGTAAATTCTGCACTCACTAGGCAATAATCCTACCTCTACTAGAGGTTAGCACTTAAAATTAATACACATTATATATACACAATCATACACACTAATGATTTGAGTGATAAACCAGTGTCACTGGAAGTACCTTTAGGTTAGCTCTTCTATATCACCCTAGGATGGTAGAGACACTAATTAATCACTCAAAGGTGTAATGATCATAAGTAAATTATTATATATACAACTCAACTCGAGTTGATAAAAATTACACCCAAAATAGGGTCTGGACCATTCATTAATGGTGTTAGGTTGATCAATATAGTACAACTGACTATGGTAATAATGGGACTAGGATGAACGATAATAGTTCAACTAGTCATATCCTACCCTGTTGTGGGTTGGCAATTAGTAAATATTATACTGTGATCACTAGTGCAATATTTATTAAATAATTCTCTATTTTGGAGAAATAATATACACAATTATTGATAATAGCCTCTTAATTAGCCTCTATGAAACTTCTAATATTATCTAGAAGTATTAAATATTATTAGTGACCTCGCGAAATAAAGTCCACAAAATTCGTAGATAATCTCTCGCGAAATTTAACACCACGAAATCCGTGAACAATATCGCGAAGACACAGTTACTAATTTGGCTGGCTTCTATATTAGCGCTGTCATTTCACGAAATAACACGCCACCAAATATCTGTGGGTGTGCATGAAACCGCTGACGAAGCTGAACTGGGCTGAGGGAGGCTCCTGAGCTCCCTCGAGGCTAGGCTGCCGTCTTGACTGCTGGCCTTTGTTTAAATAACACTGCACTAGTATATTTAATGAATCCACTGGTTAACTGGTTCATCCGGTACTAAGATGACCAAATGTGGGTTCAAAGGATCAAATAATCCGTCATCCGGTTCGAAGATGACCAAATAATGTGGGAACCGACCTGTGAGATTTATATTTATTTAATTTATATGAATATATATAGAATTTATATTTACGTTAATTTGTATACTTCGATAGCAATTTGTATAATGATAAGTGGACTGTATTTCTGCAATAATCTCATAATCTCACAAATCGATCCTCTACACATTAGGGGGGTTTAATAGTTTATATATATATGCAGCCAATCAAACTACAGTATTAACTACATACATTGAAAAGGTTCCTTATCTTATAGTACAGCAGGTTAGTCCACCAGGTATAACTAGGGTGTAGACACCAAATTATCCTCTTTGAGGTAGCTTCCTCACCCAGTAACTGGTGCACAAAGTCTTCCATCCTCGTCTTGACCTGTCAAAAGTGCGCTAGCTGTGAAGCCAGAATCCTATATATGACAAGCTATATCAGAGAAAACACTATACAGTACATGGAACATTGAAGACCTGGCTTAATTACCTTTAGTTTGAGGCTTCCACGTGATCTAACCGGGTCACCCTATATCCTGACATTAATGGCCATAAATGAATGATAAACGGGTTTCGGATAGACACTTAACTTGAATTTGTAGACAGCGTGTTGACAATGGTACACCTTTGGTTTCCATAACACTACGTCCAAGTAAATTTAACAGGAGCTGAATTTGCTCCCGTGTGAGCCTCTGGTCTCGTATAAACAATGGCTGCCCTCCTCCTCACTCTGACGCCTGGCTTACATTGTCCACATTTCAGAAAGTGATAGAAGGGTCACATTTACTCTACTTTAATATTGATAATTAAGTTAATTTATATAAGATGTTTTTATGATGGTAAAGTCCAAAGACTAATGTATTTAAGAATAATTCCCACCATAATAGGTGGAGAATATAATAGTATGTGGTGATGATATCCCGTTTTCTATAGACGGTAATTCCACTACAAGTTACGTTTTCTATGGGTAACTTGTTTATACAATACAGCTATTATCTGTATGATTATTAAATGGTGTCGGATTTTCCGACAATGGCCAAGGTCAGTAGACAGTAGACAGTAATTCACAAAAGGGGGATTTAGGAGATCATTCGAAACAAGGAGAGAGTTTGAAGTCACGGCAGCTCGAGTTGGGTACAAAAGACAATAAGGCCGAAGCCAGTTTTGGAGCTGCATTCCTAAATTTGTGATGCTGAACCCTCTCCATGATCAAGTAGCGTACAGGGTGATCTCCTTGGTAAATTGCAAGCACACCAGTGCCCATTGCTGGTCGGCCGACGGTAGCGGGAGTGTGGCTGCCGAGGTCGGCTGTTCTTCTGTCAGGGAGTTGTTCCCGTTCATTAGTACAGAGAGGATATGGGAGGAAGTAAGTATCCTAAGTGATAGTTGGCGAGGACACTGTCCGCCTGAACGCAAGTAACAGTCTGGTGCAAAAACCAGAGCTCCCTTTTGGGGCTTTAAAACCCCCAACTCCTAACCCTCTTCCCAGTAGAATATTGGGGGGGCCAGTCTGTGATTAAATTGACACCCCAACACCCTGTCTGAGAGCGAATTAACACAATCACACCCTGTCCGGGAGATTGAATTGTCACACCCACAGTTCGAGTCCAGGAGAGTGGACTGACACTCCCATTGCAGCAGTAGGTAGCTTTTGTTACTGCGGGTAGACTTTTTTCTCTCTCGGGAAGACCCACAGGACAGGATGGAGAAGATGCAAACATTTGTAGAGTCAGGCAAACCTGAAGATTTGGAAGGTTGCACTAAAGAGCAGTTAAAGGAGATAGCGGAGAAATGTGGTGTTAAAGTGAAGTCATCTAAAGTGGCCGGAAGGAAGGAAGAGATCCTTAGGCAGTTGAGAGTTAGGAACGAAGCGGCAGAGCAAGGAGCCTAGAAAGGAGCTGAAGGTGAAAAAGAAGATGATGGACAAGATGAAGTGAGATCCCAAGGATCAACTAGGAGTAATAGGAGTAGCCACAGTAGCAGGAGTAGCAGGAACAGGAGCTTGGAAAGATTTCAGCTAGCACTCCAGATGCAACAAGAATGGGGGCGTGAAGAGAGGCAGTTCCAACTGGAGAACTTGAGATTAGAACTTCAGATGAAAAACGAAATATAAAACAGAAAACTGAACTAGAGGTAGAAAAAGGCAAAACCCGAATAAGAGAACTGGGGTTAGAACAAGAGAAAGAAAAAAGAGAAAACCTTATTGAAGGTAGAAAAAGAAAAAGAGAAAACCAGAGCAAGGGAACGGGAACTAGAACAAGAGAAGGAGAAAGAGAAAGCAAGAAAATGAAGATAGAAGCCAATAGAGCTTTAGCAGAGCAAAGAATCGGACGTGGGTTGCCAGAGAGAACCACACATGTTACACCCACCAGATAATAAAGTTATGGGGAAAAAGATATTCAACGGTTCGTGCCGGAAGAGTCAGAGAGCTTCTTCAAGCACTTTGAAAAGATAGCCAACATCAGACAGTGGCCGCAAGAGAAGTGGGCTCAGTTGGTATAGTTACAGCTGACCGGAGCTGCCAGAGAGGCGTATACCAAGTTGTCTTAGGAGGCATGCCAAGATTACTGGACTGTGAAGAGCAGCATGTTGCACTCATTTCTGTTATAGCCTGAAGCTTACAGAGAGCGTTTCAGAAATGATGATGAAGGCTTGATGAAGGATGAAGCCGGTCGGCCGAGCGGACAGCACACTGGACTTGTGATCCTGTGGTCCTGGGTTCGATCCCAGGCGCCGGCGAGAAACAATGGGCAGAGTTTCTTTCACCCTATGCCCCTGTTACCTAGCAGTAAAATAGGTACCTGGGTGTTAGTCAGCTGTCACGGGTTGCTTCCTGGGGGTGGAGGCCTGGTCGAGGACCGGGCCGCGGGGACACTATAAAAAACCCCGAAATCATCTCAAGAAGGCTCCTGCAAGTACGTTTGCCGAGACAACGAGAGATTTGGAAAGGCGTTTCCAGAGATGGATATAAGCTGTCGGTGTAGAATCCTATGATTATTTTAAACAGTTTATGATTATGGAGAAATTTCTGAAAATTATGCGCCCTGAAACGAATTTTAAGGTCCAGAAGGCAGGAGTGATGAATGTGAGAGATGCAGCCAATAGGGCAGATATGATTACGGAGGCTAATCGGAGCTTGAGGCAAAGCAGAGTGAAAAGTTATGTGAGACGCAATTATGGTAGACCCCAGGGGAGTCTGGGGTGACAAAAATTTGATATATGGGCGAATAAACGAAAGTATCCTAAAACTCAGAAAGGTAGGTCATATGCTACATCTGAAAGTGAAGATGAAGGAGTTAAGCGAGAAACTCAGTGCGTGCAAAGAAATCAAGAGTCCAGCCAGACCTAGCAGAGTGCAGGGGTGCACCTGTGCAGAAAACCTCCAACACGAGTGGACAGAGTTAAAGCCACTCAGGTGGATATAGAAAAGACTTCTCTCAAGTAAGATGCTATAAATGTAACGGACGTGGTAACATGATGAAAGATTGTCGGCAGGGCAAGAGAGTTGTGACCCTGACCATGTGTGACCCTTGAAACACATGTGTTAACCTAATACAGGACAAACCACAGAAAATGAACTTGATGAACGAGAGGTATAGCCCATTCATTAGTAAAGTTGGGTTAGAATAGAAGGCCAATCTGAAGTGGAGGTAAGTATCCTAAGAGATATGGGAGTGAATCAGAGTTTGATTTTGAGAAGCCTGTTCGCGGATGATCGACTTTTAGATGGCAGTCGGAAAATATAGGTGCATGGGTGACGTGCCCTTATGTGTTGTCGGGATGAAGTCAGATTATTTGTCGGCGGAGGTGATGTTGGGAGTGTGTTCTGACATGCCTGTTCCAGGGATACAAGTTATCCTTGGTAATGACTTGTGAGGGTCGAAGGTGTTGCCGAAGCTCATAGTGGAAGCTGTGCCTGAGAAGTGTCAGAAGGGCCACGGTACTGATGGGACATCTGAGAAAGTAGACCTGACTAGCATCCTAGAGGATGTCAGAGGACAGCCAAGTCACTGTACACTCCTGCCTGTGTAGTGACGAGGGCAGAGGTTGCCGACGAAGGGGACACGGGAGAGGATGTGACAGTGTCGATTCCACTGAAGGAAGAGACTAATATGGAGATAGCATGGCTGTTAAGTGAAAGTCCAGCTCATGAAAATGAGGGCACGGATAGGTCAGAAGTAAAAATCACCCTGCCGGAGAAGAGTAATATGAACAGAGTGGACCTGAGTGAAGCCCAGCCTACTGAATTCGAGAACCAGAAAGTGGAGATAACTGTGCTGAACAGAGGTGAAGAAGAATGTGGACAGACTGAGGACAAAAGTAGAGTGTCATGTTGTCCACAGGAACAGAAGTGTAGGAATTATGAAGTTGAGTTGTGTGAGATGTCAGAAGTTGACACATTTCGCGGGAAGTGTGAGGAAAAGATTGTGAGGAAGAATGATAGCCAAGAAGAGGAAGTGAGAAGAGACAGTATGTGCAGAGAGAGGCTTACTAGCATTCAGAAGAGGTAAAGCAACAAGTACGGTAGTGTATGGTTGAGTGTAGTACAGTACTTGAGGAAACTTTGAGTGAACGAGGAAGAGTTGAAGGAGAAGAATTAGGGTTGTGTAGTAGAGTAGAACGGGAGAAGAGGAAGATAATAATGTAAACATGGAGGAGTAGAAAAATGTCGAAGGTTCGATGGAAGTCGAAGAGGATGTAGTTACAAATTAATGAGGAGACGAAAGAAGAGATCGTCGTTAAAGACGACAGAGTAAAGTATGAAGACGAGAGAGTGAAGTATGATGGCGACAGACTGAGGCATGAGGACGACGAACCGAAATATTAGGACGATAGAGGAGGTACTGAGAATAAATGTCTAACTCTGGACGTGTGGAATGCAAGAAGAAGAAACGGTAGAAGACAACTTTAAACAGTGTATGGCACAGGTTCAGGAACAAGCATCATTACCGTATAAAAACCTTTACTGTGTGTGTAGGCAGCCATATGACGAGAAACGTATGGAACAGTGTGATATGTGGGCAGAGTGGTTCCTCGGGTGTGAGAGCAACCGTTGTAAATGTACATTCCATGCCAGATTATGTAGGTCCACAGTGTAGGGACACAAGCTGGGAATAGTTAAATACATGTCCTCTTTGCTGTAATGGCACTTCTGTCCTGTCTTCCGAAAGACCCTCGGAGGATTTCTTGGACTTTGGGTCCGAGCGCAGTAAGATGGGACCTGCAGGAGTTCCCTCAGAGACTACAGGGACAGCAGTCTCATCGGAGGACTTCTCGGATTTTGAATCAAATGACAATAAGATATGACCTGCAGGGAAGGTTGCATAAATATCCACAGGGGTTACAGGGACGGGAGTCCCAACCGAATCGGATTGGAGCTGGGAAAGAGGTTACCCAGCGAATATGAGTATTAGGGAAGACTTGAGGGCCTCCACAAGTTCCCTTAAGGAACTCTTACCCGGAGAGGTGGCATTTTTTGATAGCAATTTTAGGGTGAACGATACCGTACTCCAATGTCCGGGGGACATTCTTCAGTCACATTATGCAGCTAAGAAAATTCTCCTTCAGATCTAGGCTCTTTTCAACCCTCCCCCCCCCTGTTCCTCGCCACCATCTTCTTGGAGGAGTCATGGTGAACGATGATCCCAACAAATACCCTGACCTTGGCCATCCCTGACCTTGGCCAACCCTGACCTTGGCCAACCCTGACCTTGGCCAACCCTGACCTTGGCCATCCCTGACCTTGGCCATCCCTGACCTTGGCCATCCCTGACCTTGGCCAACCCTGACCTTGGCCAACCCTGACCTTGGCCAACCCTGACCTTTGCCAACCCTGACCTTTGCCAACCCTGACCTTTGCCAACCCTGACCTTTGCCAACCCTGACCTTTGCCATCCCTGACCATGGCCATCCCTGACCTTGGCCAGACCTGACCTTGGCCAACCCTGACCTTGGCCATCCTTTACCTGGGCCATCCCTGACCTTTACCAAGCCTGACCTTTGCCATCCCTGACCTTTACCAAGCCTGACCTTTGCCATCCCTGACTTTGGCCATCCTTGACAATGGCCAACCTTGATCTTCGCAAACCCTGACCTTGGTCATCCCTGACCTTGGCCATCCCTGACCTTGGCCAACCCTGAACTTGGCCAACCCTGACCTTTGCCAACCCTGACCTTGGCCATCCCTGAGATTTGCGAACCCTGACTTTTGCCAACCCTGACCTTGGCCAACCCTGACATTGGCCAACCCTGACCTTAGCCATCCCTGACGTTGGCCAACCCTGAACTTTGCCAACCCTGGGCCTCGGGCCTCGGGCCTCGTAGTCTGGTGGATAGCGCGCAGCACTCGTAATTCTGTGGCGCGGGTTCGATTCCCGCACGAGGCAGAAACAAATGGGCAAAGTTTCTTTCACCCTGAATGCCCCTGTTACCTAGCAGTAAAATAGGTACCTGGGAGTTAGTCAGCTGTCATGGGCTGCTTCCTGGGGGTGGAGGCCTGGTCGAGGACCGGGCCGCGGGGACACTAAAGCCCCGAAATGATCTGAAGATTACCTCAAGATATGGAGGAGTCATGGTGAACGATGATCCCAACAAATACCCTGACCTTGGCCATCCCTGACCTTGGCCAACCCTGACCTTGGCCAACCCTGACCTTGGCCAACCCTGACCTTGGCCATCCCTGACCTTGGCCAACCCTGACCTTGGCCAACCCTGACCTTGGCCATCCCTGACCTTGGCCAACCCTGACCTTGGCCAACCCTGACCTTGGCCAACCCTGACCTTTGCCAACCCTGACCTTTGCCAACCCTGACCTTTGCCAACCCTGACCTTTGCCAACCCTGACCTTTGCCATCCCTGACCATGGCCATCCCTGACCTTGGCCAGCCCTGACCTTGGCCAACCCTGACCTTGGCCATCCTTTACCTGGGCCATCCCTGACCTTTACCAAGCCTGACCTTTGCCATCCCTGACTTTGGCCATCCTTGACAATGGCCAACCTTGATCTTCGCAAACCCTGACCTTGGTCATCCCTGACCTTGGCCATCCCTGACCTTGGCCAACCCTGAACTTGGCCAACCCTGACCTTTGCCAACCCTGACCTTGGCCATCCCTGAGATTTGCCAACCCTGACTTTTGCCAACCCTGACCTTGGCCAACCCTGACATTGGCCAACCCTGACCTTAGCCATCCCTGACGTTGGCCAACCCTGAACTTTGCCAACCCTGGGCCTCGGGCCTCGGGCCTCGTAGTCTGGTGGATAGCGCGCAGCACTCGTAATTCTGTGGCGCGGGTTCGATTCCCGCACGAGGCAGAAACAAATGGGCAAAGTTTCTTTCACCCTGAATGCTCCTGTTACCTAGCAGTAAAATAGGTACCTGGGAGTTAGTCAGCTGTCATGGGCTGCTTCCTGGGGGTGGAGGCCTGGTCGAGGACCGGGCCGCGGGGACACTAAAGCCCCGAAATGATCTGAAGATTACCTCAAGATAACCCTGACCTTGGCCATCCCTAGCCTTTGCCAACCCTGACCTTGGCCATCCCTAAGATTTGCCAACCCTGACCTTTGACAAACCTGACTTTTGCTATCCCTGACTTTTGCAAACCCTGACCTTGGCCAACCCTGACCTTGGCCATCCCTATCTTTTGCCAACCCTGATCTAGGCCAACCTCGACCTTTGCCAACCCTGACCTTTGCCAACCCTGACCTTTGCCAACCCTGACCTAGTCCAACCCTGACCTTTGCCAACCCTGACCTTTGCCAACCCTGACCTAGGCCAACCCTGACCTTTGCCAACCCTGACCTAGGCCAACCTTGACCTTTGCCAACCCTGACCTAGGCCAACCCTGACCTTTGCCAACCCTGACCTTTGCCAACCCTGACCTAGTCCAACCCTGACCTTTGCCAACCCTGACCTTTGCCAACCCTGACCTAGACCAACCCTGACCTTTGCCAACCCTGACCTAGTCCAACCCTGACCTTTGCCAACCCTGACCTAGTCCAACCCTGACCTTTGCCAACCCTGACCTTTGCCAACCCTGACCTAGTCCAACCCTGACCTTTGCCAACCCTGACCTTTGCCAACCCTGACCTAGACCAACCCTGACCTAGTCCAACCCTGACCTTTGCCAACCCTGACCTAGTCCAACCCTGACCTTTGCCAACCCTGACCTTTGCCAACCCTGACCTAGACCAACCCTGACCTTTGCCAACCTTGACCCTCTGGGTCAAGGAAAAGTTTTATTAAACAATTAATCTCCTTTCAAATAGTTTAATTGCTAAACTTTAATTTGTCTTCCAAACTTCTGATAAATGAGCCAACTAGGAGACAAAAGTGAGAGAGACAGGATAGCAAGCACAGGTAACAAAAACATTTAAGAACAATGCACCCTTCCTGTTTTTAGGAAAAGTTGAAGATCAAGGACAAAGCAAATATTGCAAGTAGAGTTTGGTTCAGCAGTGAGAGCACAAGTTGCCGAGCTGAGTTAAAGTTGGCAATTCTCGAGGCCGGACAATTGAAACAAAGTCTGCTAAGCGTTTAACTGCCGTAGCAGCTGCCAGACTAAAGTTTAGTGATATTATAACGTGTTATGAACAGGAACACTGAATTTCCACTCTGGTTATTAAACTTTTTTTAATAAGTAAATGAGTAAAAATTTAATTCCATCATAACTTTCACTAAATGCAAAAGTTTAATTGCATCCGGATGCGGAGAATTCTTTTCCATGTTTGTGTAGCGTGTTGTGTTGGTTTTATCATTGTTTATAAATAGTTGTGGCTCTGAGTCACAATGTGGTGGGCGCAAGTAACTGCAATATTCATAGCAAGTTACCTAATTAGTTCTCCGATTTATTCTGCAAGGCTCAAGTTGATCAAATGATGGAAACTATTTAATTATTATCCTCTTTTTATTGCATAAATTTTGCAGACTGCGCACTTAGCGCTGAAATAATGTTTGCCATAGTCTCCCCCGAACATTATCTGTGTCTGTCTAACACAATGTGCAACTGAATGATAAATTACAGTTTTCATGTGGTGGAAAATTAATTAACATCGTCATCAACTCTTCGTTTAGCAGTTTCATGAGGCGTAATTGTTGTTGTCGAAATCGTATAGAGAAGTGAATCGGGGAAAGTCGTAGACAACAGATGATTGGTCTACAATGAACACAGAACATAGTGTAACAAATAGTATAGACAGTACTTATCTCATCTCAAATTCACCAAGTGTTCTTGTTGGTTATCTCTCACACCTGTTACGAATTATAATTTGAAAACAATTTACCGTCCCAGTCAGACTCTGTGGCCTCGGTGTCCGCTCAGCATCTGACGACCTGGTATAAGAAATCTTGCCGGATTAACTAGTGAATGTTGCAGTGATACTCAATCGTCGTTTGTTACAGTTCACCAGCAAGTGGGCTTCTCTCGCCACCCGAGCACTCCGACCAGTACTAACTCAAGCACACAAGCAGTCTTGCTGGGACACCCCATCGTACACAAGAAACCAATAGTGTGAATCAGTATTTTACGGACACAGCGCGAGTGTGAGCTGTAGACAGCGGTGTTGGCAAGTGTGACAGGTGAAGTTTTTCAGTGACTCTAATGTTAGTAATCTGTAAACATGTCCCAAGCCTCACACCCTCCATATTATCGTTAATATCCGCATTGCTGCACCAGTCCACACCGACTATGTGTAAAGTTAATGCTGCAGCCAAGAGGAGTCTCACCACAGCTCATAACCCAGGAGAGTCTCGTTCTCATTGTCCGACAACTCTGTCAATCTCTCTGTTCTCGCAGACAAAAACACAGCGCCCTCGACGGTGGACAGTCTATAGACAGATGGTGTTGGACGTCTGTATCATCAATAGTGATGAAGGGTAGGGAAGGTGGTGAAGGAGAGGGAAGGTGGTGATGGAGAGGGAAGGTGGTGAAGGGTAGGGAAGGTGGTGATGGAGAGGGAAGGTGGTGATGGAGAGGGAAGGTGGTGAAGGTGAGAGAAGGTGGTGAACGTGAGGGAAGGTGGTGAAGGGTAGGGAAGGTGGTGAAGGATAGGGAAGGTGGTGAAGGGAGAGGGAAGGTGGTGTGGTGATGGAGGAAGGTGGTGAAGGTGAGTGAAGGTGGTGATGGAGAGGGAAGGTGGTGAAGGAGAGGGAAGGTGGTGAAGGAGAGGGAAGGTGGTGAAGGAGAGGGAAGGTGGTGAAGGAGAGGGAAGGTGGTGAAGGGAGGGAAGGTGGTGAAGGAGAGGGAAGGTGGTGAAGGTGAGGGAAGGTGGTGAAGGGAAGGGAAGGTGGTGAAGGGCAGGGAAGGTGGTGAAGTGCAGGGAAGGTGGTGAAGGGAGAGGGAAGGTGGTGAAGGAGAGGGAAGGTGGTGAAGGGAGGGAAGGTGGTGAAGGGCAGGGAAGGTGGTGAAGGAGAGGGAAGGTGGTGAAGGAGAGGGAAGGTGGTGAAGGAGAGGGAAGGTGGTGAAGGGCAGGGAAGGTGGTGAAGGAGAGGGAAGGTGGTGAAGGTGAGGGAAGGTGGTGAAGGGCAGGGAAGGTGGTGAAGGGAAGGGAAGGTGGTAAAGGGAAGGGAAGGTGGTGAAGGGAAGGGAAGGTGGTGAAGGAGAGGGAAGGTGGTGAAGGGAAGGGAAGGTGGTGAAGGAGAGGGAAGGTGGTGAAGGGAAGGGAAGGTGGTGAAGGAGAGGGAAGGTGGTGAAGGGTAGGGAAGGTGGTGAAGGAGAGGGAAGGTGGTGAAGGGGAGGGAAGGTGGTGAAGGGAAGGGAAGGTGGTGAAGGAGAGGGAAGGTGGTGAAGGGTGAAGGTGGTGAAGGGCAGGGAAGGTGGTGAAGGAGAGGGAAGGTGGTGAAGGAGAGGGAAGGTGGTGAAGGAGAGGGAAGGTGGTGAAGGTGAGGGAAGGTGGTGAAGGAGAGGGAAGGTGGTGAAGGGCAGGGAAGGTGGTGAAGGGCAGGGAAGGTGGTGAAGGGCAGGGAAGGTGGTGAAGGGCAGGGAAGGTGGTGAAGGGCAGGGAAGGTGGTGAAGGGCAGGGAAGGTGGTGAAGGGCAGGGAAGGTGGTGAAGGGCAGGGAAGGTGGTGAGGGGCTGGGAAGGTGGTGAAGGAGAGGGAAGGTGGTGAAGGGCAGGGAAGGTGGTGAAGGGCAGGGAAGGTGGTGAGGGGCAGGGAAGGTGGTGAAGGAGAGGGAAGGTGGTGAAGGGCAGGGAAGGTGGTGAAGGGCAGGGAAGGTGGTGAAGGGCAAGGAAGGTGGTGAAGGAGAGGGAAGGTGGTGAAGGGCAGGGAAGGTGGTGAAGGAGAGGGAAGGTGGTGAAGGGCAGGGAAGGTGGTGAAGGAGAGGGAAGGTGGTGAAGGGCAGGGAAGGTGGTGAAGGGCAGGGAAGGTGGTGAAGGGCAGGGAAGGTGGTGAAGGGCAGGGAAGGTGGTGAAGGAGAGGGAAGGTGGTGAAGGGCAGGGAAGGTGGTGAAGGGCAGGGAAGGTGGTGAAGGGCAGGGAAGGTGGTGAAGGGCAGGGAAGGTGGTGAAGGGCAAGGAAGGTGGTGAAGGAGAGGGAAGGTGGTGAAGGTGAGGGAAGGTGGTGAAGGAGAGGGAAGGTGGTGAAGGTGAGGGAAGGTGGTGAAGGTGAGGGAAGGTGGTGAAGGAGAGGGAAGGTGGTGAAGGAGAGGGAAGGTGGTGAAGGTGAGGGAAGGTAGTGAAGGGCAGGGAAGGTGGTGAAGGAGAGGGAAGGTGGTGAAGGAGAGGGAAGGTGGTGAAGGAGAGGGAAGGTGGTGAAGGAGAGGGAAGATGGTAAAGTAGAGTGAATGTCGTGAAGGTGAGGAAAGGTGGTGAAGGGTAGGGAAGGTGGTGAAGGGTTGGGATGGTGGTGAAGGGAAGGGTAGGAAAGGTGAGGGAAGGTGAGGGAAGTTGAGGGATGGTGGTGAGGGGTAGAGAAGGTGGTGAAGGGCAGGGAAGGTGGTGAAGGAGAGGGAAGGTGGTGAAGGAGAGGGAAGGTGGTGAAGGTGAGGGAAGGTGGTGAAGGGCAGGGAAGGTGGTGAAGGAGAGGGAAGGTGGTGAAGGAGAGGGAAGGTGGTGAAGGGCAGGGAAGGTGGTGAAGGGCAGGGAAGGTGGTGAAGGGCAGGGAAGGTGGTGAAGGAGAGGGAAGGTGGTGAAGGAGAGGGAAGGTGGTGAAGGAGAGGGAAGGTGGTGAAGGAGAGGGAAGGTGGTGAAGGAGAGGGAAGGTGGTGAAGGCAGGGAAGGTGGTGAAGGAGAGGGAAGGTGGTGAAGGAAGGTGGTGAAAGGGAAGGTGGTGAAGGAGAGGGAAGGTGGTGAAGGGAGGGAAGGTGGTGAAGGAAGGGAAGGTGGTGAAGGGCAGGGAAGGTGGTGAAGGAGAGGGAAGGTGGTGAAGGAGAGGGAAGGTGGTGAAGGAGAGGGAAGGTGGTGAAGGAGAGGGAAGGTGGTGAAGGGAGGGAAGGTGGTGAAGGGAGGGAAGGTGGTGAAGGAGAGGGAAGGTGGTGAAGGGAGGGAAGGTGGTGAAGGAGAGGGAAGGTGGTGAAGGGTAGGGAAGGGAAGGTGGTGAAGGTGAGGGAAGGTGGTGAAGGGAAGGGAAGGTGGTGAAGGAGAGGGAAGGTGGTGAAGGGAGGGAAGGTGGTGAAGGAGAGGGAAGGTGGTGAAGGAGAGGGAAGGTGGTGAAGGAGAGGGAAGGTGGTGAAGGAGAGGGAAGGTGGTGAAGGAGAGGGAAGGTGGTGAAGGAGAGGGAAGGTGGTGAAGGAGAGGGAAGGTGGTGAAGGAGAGGGAAGGTGGTGAAGGAGAGGGAAGGTGGTGAAGGAGAGGGAAGGTGGTGAAGGTGAGGGAAGGTGGTGAAGGGAGAGGGAAGGTGGTGAAGGGAAGGGAAGGTGGTGAAGGGAGGAGGGAAGGTGGTGAAGGTGAGGGAAGGTGGTGAAGGAGAGGGAAGGTGGTGAAGGGTAGGGAAGGTGGTGAAGGAGAGGGAAGGTGGTGAAGGGTAGGGAAGGTGGTGAAGGAGAGGGAAGGTGGTGAAGGAGAGGGAAGGTGGTGAAGGAGAGGGAAGGTGGTGAAGGAGAGGGAAGGTGGTGAAGGGTAGGGAAGGTGGTGAAGGAGAGGGAAGGTGGTGAAGGGTAGGGAAGGTGGTGAAGGGTTGGGATGGTGGTGAAGGGAAGGGTAGGAAAGGTGAGGGAAGGTGAGGGAAGTTGAGGGATGGTGGTGAGGGGTAGAGAAGGTGGTGAAGGGCAGGGAAGGTGGTGAAGGAGAGGGAAGGTGGTGAAGGAGAGGGAAGGTGGTGAAGGTGAGGGAAGGTGGTGAAGGTGAGGGAAGGTGGTGAAGGAGAGGGAAGGTGGTGAAGGAGAGGGAAGGTGGTGAAGGAGAGGGAAGGTGGTGAAGGAGAGGGAAGGTGGTGAAGGAGAGGGAAGGTGGTGAAGGAGAGGGAAGGTGGTGAAGGTGAGAGAAGGTCGTAAATGAGAGGGAAGGTGGTGAAGGTGAGGGAAGGTGGTGAAGGTGAGGGAAGGTGGTGAAGGAGAGGGAAGGTGGTGAAGGTGAGAGAAGGTCGTAAATGAGAGGGAAGGTGGTGAAGGTGAGGGAAGGTGGTGAAGGTGAGGGAAGGTGGTGAAGGAGAGGGAAGGTGGTGAAGGAGAGGGAAGGGGAGGGAAGGTGGGGAAGGGGAGGGAAGGTGGTGAAGGTGAGGGAAGGTGGGGAAGGGGAGGGAAAGTGGGGAAGGGGAGGGAAGGTTTGGAAGGGGAGGGAAGGTGGTGAAGGTTGAGGGAAGGTGGGGAAGGAGAGGGAAGGTGGTGAAGGTGAGGGAAAGTGGTGAAGGTGAGGGAAGGTGATGAAGGTGAGGGAAGGTGGTAAAGGTGAGGGAAGGTGGTTGAGATCCACTGTATTCGTCTATACTCTAACATTACCAGACCAACACTCCTGGTCTGTAACATTACCAGACCAACACTCCTGGTCTGTAACATTACCAGACCAACACTCCTGGTCTGTAACATTACCAGACTAACACTCCTGGTAAGTAACATTACCAGACCAACACTCCTGGTCTGTAACATTACCAGACTAACACTCCTGGTCTGTAACATTACCAGACTAACACTCCTGGTAAGTAACATTACCAGACAAACACTCCTGGTAAGTAACATTACCAGACTAACACTCCTGGTAAGTAACATTACCAGACCAACACTCCTGGTCTGTAGCATTACCAGACAAACACTCCTGGTCTGTAACATTACCAGACTAACACTCCTGGTAAGTAACATTACCAGACCAACACTCCTGGTCTGTAGCATTACCAGACAAACACTCCTGGTCTGTAACATTACCAGACCAACACTCCTTGTCTGTAACATTACCAGACCAACACCCCTGGTCTGTAACATTACCAGACAAACACTCCTGGTCTGTAACATTACCAGACAAACACTCCTGGTCTGTAGCATTACCAGACAAACACTCCTGGTCTGTAACATTACCAGACCAACACTCCTTGTCTGTAACATTACCAGACCAACACCCCTGGTCTGTAACATTACCAGACTAACACTCCTGGTCTGTAACATTACCAGACCAACACTCCTGGTCTGTAACATTACCAGACCAACACTCCTTGTCTGTAACATTACCAGACCAACACCCCTGGTCTGTAACATTACCAGACCAACACTCCTGGTCTGTAACATTACCAGACCAACACTCCTGGTCTGTAACATTACCAGACCAACACTCCTGGTCTGTAACATTACCAGACCAACACTCCTGGTCTGTAACATTACCAGACCAACACTCCTGGTCTGTAACATTACCAGACCAACACTCCTGGTCTGTAACATTACCAGACTAACACTCCTGGTAAGTAACATTACCAGACCAACACTCCTGGTCTGTAACATTACCAGACCAACACTCCTGGTCTGTAACATTACCAGACAAACACTCCTGGTCTGTAACATTACCAGACCAACACTCCTGGTAAGTAACATTACCAGACCAACACTCCTGGTCTGTAACATTACCAGACAAACACTCCTGGTCTGTAGCATTACCAGACAAACACTCCTGGTCTGTAACATTACCAGACAAACACTCCTGGTCTGTAACATTACCAGACCAACACTCCTGGTAAGTAACATTACCAGACCAACACTCCTGGTCTGTAACATTACCAGACCAACACTCCTGGTAAGTAACATTACCAGACCAACACTCCTGGTCTGTAACATTACCAGACAAACACTCCTGGTAAGTAACCTTACCAGACCAACACTCCTGGTCTGTAACATTACCAGACCAACACTCCTGGTCTGTAACATTACCAGACAAACACTCCTGGTCTCTAAACTTTAGTGGTAGGACTCGCCTTCTTCAAAGTTTATATAATTTCCCGAACAATAAATCTGAAGTTAACTGCGAGAGTTATTGATTTGTTTTTATGTGTTTGTATGGTTAGTATGATGGGAGTGGTTGTACGAGCCTAATTGTGCTTCTCAGGGTTGAGCTTTAGGTCTTGGGTCTCGACTCTTAAATTTTATTTAACAGGTTTTCAAGGTTGCAAGCTTATTGGGTTCAATCGTATCTATGTTTGACACTGATGTCTGCCTCCATCACTTCACCTAAATTCTTCTTACAGTATGTTTATTTTGTTACAATGTTTACACTGAAAAAATGGTTTCTTTAGCCTCCGTGCTTTCTTTGGCTGCTCAGTTTTGTACCTGTTTTACCTTGTTTGTGTACCAATCATCCCTAATGATCTGTCCATATATGTTTCGTCAACTCCGATGTCACCTATGTAAGCAGTACTCATATTACCCCTAACCCCCCTTCACTTCTCCAAATAAATGAGGATAAATTCCACTCCTTTCTTCATAACTCAACCCCTTCAGTTCTGAGGCAAGATAGATATCATACATCTTTCTTCTCTCCAGCTTTGTTTTGAGTTTAAGAAGGTCACACAGGCGCCGTGGTGGGGGTATTTTTGTCAGCTAGGAAGCGTTGTTTGATGCTAGGGGTAGTGGGCTCAGCCTTAGTGGTGGTAATGATGGTAGTAGTGGTTGTGGTGGTGATGATGGCTGATTGTGGATAGCGGTGGAGATTTTTTTATTATGCGTTTGTATGGATATTGTGATGTTTGCATGTGTTTGCTGGGTAGTATGCTGGTATTGTTGATATTGTGTACTTAATGTTTGTACCTAATACTTGTGTTCGTAGTAAGCTCTAGCACATTCTCTCTGATTTTTAATCATTAATCAACTCTTCAATATGTCACTACCCTAATAGGTGCTATAAAGAGTAAAATTATACAGTCCATCTTCCTAAAATGAAAGTATCTATGATAACCTCTAGGAGGAACGTACCAATATGTAGCGATGAACCACTATGGAGCAGACCTTTGTATTACTGAATTGGGACACACCAGAATGTTTTTTTAAAACCGCAACATACGATAACCGAGCCTAATCTAAGCTCTCCTAACCATCCTGGACCTATTTCACGCTATCTTAGGATTAATGCAGTACATATATGTGCTATACTACGCCTAGGAATATTTAAGCTTGGTTTTACCTTTTATTTATCGGGACTCTAAAATTAATGCTACAAAAGTGGCTTACGGACGGTCCATCACTACATTTTAGTATTACCGACCAAATGGTTTATTATCAGTACTGTCATTTCCGGAGGACAGGCTGTAATTGTAGCCAAATATGATGTATATCTCCGGTATATGATGCTTCACTATGTTCCACCTCCTCACTATCCTCATATTTATATAGTGTTTCAAACCGCCTCCTCCTAATCCTCCAATGTTTAACGCTTTGTATTTCCTTGAGAAGTACTGCAATATGTATTTATTATAAATATCTTGCAGCTTACAAGTGACATCTTACAGAGTATAAATCTTTGTTCATTTCTAATTTTCTCAGCTACAAATATGGACATGAATAATTCCCATATATAATCTTTTCTCTCAAAGCACCTATGACTATTATCTGTTTCGGTTATTTTAGTTAATCCTGTATCCTTTTAGTTATAAAAGTAAAGGTTCCAGAAGATGAGAGGAAATGTCAACACTGGAGAAATGCCCGACAGACCACTGGAACATTATCTAACACAGTGCACAGTTACAAACCCAATAAGATTTCAACTAAGATTCAACAGAGCAGAAGTTGTTGTTGAAGACATGGAACAAAATCTTACTGAAGCGACCATACGAGTCATAAATACTCATAGACCGCTCAGGTAAAACAGAAACAAGCAACACTTAGTGGGCCAGCCAGAAACTTAGGGGGACGCAGTATTGTTCCCGTGGCGCAGTGGTAAAACACTCGCCCGGCGCTTCACGAGCACTTTGGCCTGGGTTTGCATCCTTGGCGGAGGAGGATTTACTGGACGCCAATCGTTAACTGTAGCCTCTGTTCACCCAGCAGTAAAATCGGTATCTGGTTGTTAAACAATTTGGCGGGTCGTATTCCAGGGAAAATTACAATTAATGACCTCCCCCGAAACGCTCTGCATGCTGGTGACTGTACAATAATGTATGAACTCTTGTATACATAAATAATAAAAGTATCATTAATGACGTAGATTTGTTTTAAGACTCACGTAAGTTATAAGAGAATTTCATGGTGCTTTAGATTTCGAAGTTGGGTCACACGTCTTTAATCCATTGATGTGTACGGTGGACGGTTTATCGGAATTGGCTTCTTTAGTTATTATGTCCCATGTTGCACACTCACGAGTCGGGGGAGAAGCCGTTTTATCAAATACGTAATGCAGGTATTGGCTCCGTTGAGGATGGCGGGAAAAAGGACTAGAACCTAGTAGTGTAAAGTGCGACTAGAGCGACGCGCACCACCTGCCCAGGTGGCACTCTTGAGTGCCAACTGAGCAGGTGCACCACGTCGCTCTAGTCGCAGAGAGGAGGGGATTTTCCAGGAAGCTGGTAGTTTCGGACGCGTGTGAGTGTCTGGTGTTATGGTATGTGGTCAGGAACGAGGGGGAATGTTCCCGGATGCCAGGTGGTGGGCGCGTCGTCGTCGTCGTCGAGAGGGTTTGGGGGGGAGCAGGTGTACCGCACGTGTCGCTCTAGTCGCAGCGCGTCGCTCTAGTCACAAAGGGAATTTATGGGAAGACGTGGGAATTTCTGGGAAGACGTATGAAAATACAAGGATAAGAGTGGAATATGAGGAAGGAGTAAATGAATATGTGTGTTTGTCATAGACTTAATCCTGTGTGATGATGATAATAGTTTGATGATCATGAGTAGAGGATGAGAGGGGATCCGACATAGTGGATATGTTGTTTGGGGAGGGGGGAGGGAGAGGAGAACCCTCATACCTGAGAGGAACGCCTGGACGTCCATTAGCTCCCCCCTACAGGAAGTCGTAAGTGGGAGAGGAGGGTAAGAGAGAGCACCCTCCTGCGGAAGTGGGGCCATTTGGCTTAAAGGGTTTTCAATGTTCATCCCACCATGGTTCCCCATACACTGTGGATTCGTTAAGGAGGAGCGAGGTACATACTCCTGCCGACAGACCCGCACCTGTCAGATATCAATCACTTCTCATTTGACCCGGGTCGTTTCACTCCCCGCACACACAAACGCACCGCCAGTTCCCTGCGAGACTTCGTCCACTGCACACACTCACCATACAGCTCCATGTCATGGAAAGGCGAAGCTCTACAGCCTGCATGAAATGCGGAGTGTTTTATATTCCATTACCGAATCAACTGTGTCGGCTGCAATGCGCAAGCTGTGAAAAACCGCCCCTAGGCCATTACGACATCAAATGCAAGCGATGTCAGCAGATTTTCTGTGATAACTGTGAGTGTTATTATTATTTAATATTCCACAGTTCATTTTATGGCATCCACAGGTGTAATATCGTGTGTGTAAACTACTATAGTGTGAGAATATTTACTCATTCGGGCTATTACATTCCACACAGTTAAATATGTTCTTTCCAATTTCAGTTTACAAAACCGTGAAGTGTCCTTATTGCTCACCTGCCCCGCGAGGTGGTCATCGCCGGAATGAAACTTCACGTAAACGTAGGTAGCATATAAAATATACTTCTCATATCTGTATTTCATCCACTTGCAAGCTAACACACATGCATAATAAACATATTTTTCCCCATTCACCCCGTGCTGAATATCATTTGTTCCATTTCAGGTTATAATCCCTACCTCAATCGACGGAGGGAACAGATCGACGTCATCGAGCCTATACCCCATTCCTCACACACTGAGCTAAGGAGAGCAGATCTCACTCGCGGGCAGTCACAGCCCCTTCATCAAGGTCAGCCACACTGCCAGATGGGGGGTTACGAGACCATATCTCATCCTGTTAACACGATGTTACGGATTCATACCACTCACCTGCTCAACCCCTTCACCATGACATAAGTAAGTTAATACTGTCTTATTTCAGTCTATTTCCTAAACATATTAATTCCCACTAGTCTGTTCCCCACCTCTAGTATATATATATATATATATATATATATATATATATATATATATATATATATATATATATATATATATATATATATATATATATATATATATATATATATATATATATATATATATATATATATATATATATATGCTTTCTAGAGATAATATGTTTTTCTTTTTTTTACAGACGACACACCGCTGTGCATAGATTTGGCATCCAGCAGCAGCAGTGGCTGTGAGAGTGACACAGCAGGGCAGACAGTGCCCACTTCCGGCTCTCACAGGGAGGGGAGGACTCGTTCACGCGCTCACTCAACCCCCCGTTCCTCCCCCAGCCCCATACCCCAATCAATCAGCGACAGCTACAGCAGCAGCAGCAGCAGCAGCAACAGCAGCAGCAGCAGCAGTGGTGAGAACATCAGCATCACTGACAGTGACTCAGACGACAGCTCAGCAGACCGTGACCTTGACCCGCAAGCGTCTGTCAATTCTGACTTGTTAGCACCGTCTGGCGTAATAGCTGACCAGGCACTCTCCCCCATTCATCTCGGAGGGGGATTATCACCACCCCCCACCCCTCCCAGCCCTCTCCCATCACCCCCCTCTCTCCCCCTCTCCTCCACCTGCCCTAGAAATTCAACCTCAGCTGCTGGATCGAATTGATAACTATAACGGCAGTTATGTTCGGCTTTCATTCTCCATACCAGAACATGTTAACACCTCCCCAGGACTCTATCTGAGAACATACAGGGATTTTTTCATTAATGAGATACACGCCCTTTTTTCTCCACAACACCCATTCCTCCTAATTTACCCAGACATCACTCTAATTGTGAGGAATTTAAATGTACATCAAGACGGGGAGGATAATCTATTGGATCCTATAAATAACGATGGCTTTCCCATACGAGGTGAGGGGCAAAGAATTACTCTTGAGGAAGTAGAAACTCTTATTGATTTTTGGGCTGACGAATTGACCGGAAAATATTCCAGTATCTGGAAGCGAAGGAAGGCTCCAATGTCTTGGTTGAGCGGCTCACCGGGTTTTACATTAACTGTGGTCAGATTGAACATCCGATAAGATTAGGCTCACATGTAGACTACCCGGAAGGCTTGCGTGGGAAAAAATTGGTTTTCAATCCAGAGGGAGAGGCTGATATTTGCCTTATGCAGTGTGTTGCAGCTTATAAATGTTTAGCTAAGGGGATGCGACTAGGTAATATCCGCGCTAGATCTGTGAATGCTAGTTGGTGTCTCAGACACATGAAATGGCCAGCTGATGTCAATTCTGCAGTAACATTCGAGGATATTCACAAGGTAGAGAAAATAAATAAAGTCAGTATATTCATCTATTCACTAGAAAGAGATGAAAATGCCAGACGACGACAGCGACACTACATTACACTAGCTAGGAAGGGAAGAGGGGGCTATACAGATGTCATACCATTGCTGATGTTGGAAGCTCAACACTTAGTATTAATTAAGGATTTTAACCAATATGTACGTAATATGCGAGATCATGGTGATCGCATCCCGAGTCATCACAGCTTCTGTCATTGTTGTTTAATATCACTCTCAGCAGATAGCATGCAGAGCCATGAAAGTACATGCAAAGTACATCAGACTCTCAAATTCTACCCACCAGAGAGGAAGATTACTTTCCGTAACTATGGACGGGGATATGGTCCTAGTCACATGTGCTTTTATGACTTTGAGTGCTTGTTAGACCGCTCGAACCCTAAGGGAATGATAGAAACACGTCACAATGCAGTGGCGTATGCGTACATTATCATTGACAGACGGCTGAATATTGTTGAGAAAGATACTTATCTGGGTAAAGATGCAGCCAATCACTTTATAACCACGCTAGAAGCGTCATGGGCTAGAATCAAGAAGGGGATAGTATTGTACGAACTTCACATGTCTCAGCAACAACAGACACTATTTGAGACAAAAACTGCCTGTGAACTCTGTGATGAACCTTTTAACGGAGAAGATGTAATCAAAGTCCGTCATCACGACCACACAGTAAGATTCCACAATTATCAAGCAGCTTACTGTGATAGATGTAATTTGCAGTGTATAAATTCATACAAGTTCCTATACACTTTTTCACACAACGCTTCCTATGATTTAGGAGTAATCCTAAACGAGATGAGAGATAGACCAGGGAGTGAAATAGATATATTAGCTAAGGATGGATTTAAATTTATGAAAGTTGATGTGAACAACTTAAGATTTTTGGATAGTTTAGCCCTTCTCAACGGCTCGCTAGGAAGAATAGCCAAGGATCATATTGATAGTGGGAAACCTACCACATTCACTTTGGCTATGTTAAAAGGGGTAAATAAAGCAGCCATCCCAAAACTACTCAAGGGTAAACAATCATTCTGCAATGATTATTTATCCTCTATGTCTGTGTTAGATGAACCACACCTTCCTTCTCGTGATAAGTTTTACAATACACTAAAAGACGAAGAGTTGTCAGAAACAGATTATAAACAAGCCTTAGAAATTTTTGATTTGGCCAAATGTCGCAACATAGGGGAGTATCTGCTCCTTTACCTCAAAGTGGACACAGGTTTGCTAGCCGATGTGTTCACAGTCTGGCGAGATACCATGCTTGCTCTCTACAAATTAGACATTTCACACTACATTTCTTTACCCTCATTTGCTTGGGATGCGTTCTTGCTTAAATCGAAAGTTCAACTTGATGTTGTGTCAGACCCATTGTTATATGATTTACTTCGTCGGAATCTCCGAGGTGGGTTCACCAGTGTGACGAGACAGTACACGAATGTGGAGAACAGGCACACAGGCTTAGATCTAGGGGAAGATAGTAGCTACATCATTTACTTAGATTTTAATAGTCTTTACGGGGCGTGTATGACTGAACTGCTCCCTCGTGGTGGGATTCGGAAACTGACACACAATGAGCGTGACGTGCTGCTGGAGCAAGGCTTGGAGAATATCCCATGTGATGGGTCCAAGGGATATTGGGTGTTGTGTGATACACTGCAGGTCCGACCGGAGGTAGCTAGGTATACAGATGAACTGCCCCTTGTTCTTTCACATACATGCATTACTGAGGAACACATTTCACCCTACAGTAAGAATATTCTTACAGAAGAAAGTCGTGGGCTGCCTAAAAACAACACTAAATTAATTGCTTCTCACCTTCCTCAGAAAGACTACCTCGTTAGTCTGGACTTGTTACAGTTGCTCATGCGCATTGGATTAGAAGTAGCTAAAGTTCATGACATCTACGAATTCAAGCAGGAGAGTTACCTTAAAGACTTCATTGAAACCAATGTTCGTGAACGAGCCAGTACCAAATGCGCGATAAAAAAAAGGCTTTCAAACTCGTATCAAACTCTATATATGGAAAGAGTCTCACAGATGTATCTAAATATGGGAACAAACACTATTTGGTCACAGATCGTAGTCATTTCCTGAAACATGCTCGAAACCCATTCTTCAAGCGGAGTCTTTTGTTAAGTAAGGATCGTGTGATATGTACTATCAAGCAGAAGTCTCTCCTAGTCAACACTCCTACGTATCTGGGTTATCATATACTTCAAATTGCTAAGAGGCGACTCTATGAGTTCTGGTATGATGTTGTCAAACCTGCGTATGGGGATAAAGCGAGTCTGTTATATACAGACACAGACTCTTTCATCATTAAACTGGACTGTCAGGATGTGTTTGAAGAGTTGAATAAGTCTCCTCTCTTCGACTGTATGGATTTTAGTAATTTTAATGACACACATCCATCCTACTCTAAAGCGCGAGAAGGTGAACTAGGATTGCTCAAGTCTGAAATAGGCTCTAAGATTATTAACCAGTTAATTGCTCTCAGACCTAAAACATATTCGTTCACCACACATGATGGGGAGCACACTTGTAAGTGTAAGGGCGTACCTTACCATCTACAAGAGAAACTCTCACATGACTCATTTCAACACACTCTTGAAACAAACACTTCAATCAGGTATGTGTCGAGATCTATACGCAACGTGCAAGGAAAGATTTGTACATGTCGCAGTACCTGCAGAGGATTGTCAGCATTTGACGATAAACGCTACATTTTAAGCCCCACACAGTCCCTAGCGTATGGTCATCCTGATATTCCCAATAACAATGATGATGAGATGGATGTAGAAGTGAGAGAGGAGGAGGAGGAGCTGGAAGAAGTGTTTATGGAGGAGGAGGAAGTAGAGCAAGCACAGAGACTCTACCCAATATTCCGTCCCTGGAGCAAACGCGATGCTACAGCTCAGAAACTATTCAACCCTCGCTAGATTTTATGTTGTACAATTGTTAGGTAGTATTAAGATGGATGCCCCATATGACTAGAACTTTTTATACTAAATGAATAGGATGTTTAATATTATTGTTTGTGAACTGTAAGAACTATGATTAGTTTTAAAATAGGATGTTTAATATTATTGTTTGTGAACTAAAAGAACTATGTTTAAAAAAAAAATGTTGTTGCTGTACATAAAATATGTGAATAAACACCTGTAAATGACTATGTTTGTATAAATACCACCTCAGTTCCTTAGTTTTTAGCAGTCTTAACGAAGCATTAATCATGGACAGTTCCTATGATATAATCCATGCGGAACATCTAGATATTTTCAGAGAACCATCTCGTGTTATTATTGCTGGTTATTCAAACAGCGGAAAATCCTACTTGTGCAGTAAACTTGTAAGGAAGTATCAACACAAGTTCTCCTCAATAATCATATGCGGAGGAGGTTACTCTGAATTACGATCAGATCCACAAATTAAAGGGAAGCTGATCGAGCATTCAACCATTATTGATCCTGTGGAAGAGCGAGTAGATAATGACTCGCATATCTTAGTAATCTATGATGACCTTTTTACAGAGTCTGCGAATTCAAAAATCGTATCAGACATGTTTACTAGGGGCAGACATTTCACGGTTTCCGTCATATTGATTACTCAAAATATATTTTTTCCTGGTAAATATTCGAGGAATATTAGTTTAAATGCTTCTCATTTCATATTGGTTAAATCACGAGACCTGTCACAAATTGAAACACTCGGACGACAAATATTTGGGAAAGTGGATTCAAAGAAATTTGTAGAGTTATATAAGCAAGTTATTAGCCAACCCTACGGCTATTTGCTAGTAGATCTGGGCTCGAACACTCCATCTACGATAACATTACGCGGTAATATTGTTCACGAACCGCCCTATGAGATAGTTTACCAATGGTGAGCAAGAAAGATGTACTGGAACGAGTATATAACGACCCCTCATCTAGCGGGGGGCTTGGAGGGGTACAGAGATTGTATAAGGCCGCCAAATTAATTAACTCTAGTATAACTCTAGCCGATGTAAAGGACTATCTGAAAAGCTCTGACTCCTATACGTTGCATTATTTACAACCACATAAATTCCCTCGGCGTCGGGTGTTAAGCCCTAAACCACGACTATTTCAAGCTATAGACTTGGCCGAGATGAGTTTATTGGACAAACATAATGATGGAGTGAAATATTTACTCGTATGTGTAGATATTTTCTCCAGGTACGCCCAAGTAGTACCCCTACGCGCCAAGGATGGGAAAAGCACCAGTAATGCTCTAGCTTTAATTCTAGATTCACCTCATTCTCAGGGAGTGCGCAAAATTAATTCTGATCGAGGTGGAGAATTTTATAACGCCACTATGAAAAAAATGCTGGCAGCAAGGAAAGTACAGTTATATAGTGTATTTTCTCAGGAGACTAAAGCTTCAATCGCTGAGCGGTTCATACGTACTTTAAAAGGTAAACTTTACAAGTTTATGACGGCGCACAACACTTTAAAATACATGCAGGCTCTACCAGATATTGTGAAAACATATAATTTAACCCCACACAGAGGATTGAAGGGGAAGACACCTGCGGAGGTGCACGCTCTATCCTCGCCCAGCGAACACGCCAAACAATTTGATTTAATGTATAAAAGCCCGAGCAAATCAAAGAGAGCTGTCATTCCTCGATTGAGTGTTGGTGATACAGTACGCATCACTCTATCTGATCGCATTTCCAAGTTTAAGAAAGGGTTTAAGCAGCAGAACACCCGAGAGATCTTTACAGTTACACGTATTGATCGGAGACAACACATCCCTTTATACTTTCTAAAAGATCTGAATGGGGAAGAAATTGATGGTGGCTTCTATAAACAAGAATTAACACCAACACATTTGCCTCAAACCTTTAATATTGAGAAGGTATTGGGACAACGCAGAGTCTCTGGCAAACTCCAGTATAAAGTTAGGTACGCAGGTTATGATCGATCATTCGATCAATGGATTGATGCTGCTGAGATATTACATTTATAATGAAGAAGCCCTTAGTTTATAAATACAAGGAATTGATCCAACTATTATCAAAACTTCAGTATTCCTCGAGAAAGCAGTTGATTGAAAAATTGAAGAAACCACATATAAATTGTTTATCAGAAATTTTTAATAACTTTAAAAAAAAAAAATTGCCCGTGCCTGACAAGGTCGTTAAAAAGTTGAAAAAATATAAATTGCTTATTCGGTCACTAGCCTGTAAGAAACCTTCTGTGTCAACTAAGAAACGGATATTAACCAGCAAACGAGGAGGCAGTATTTTATCCATTATTTTACCAATTGCAGCTAGTTTAATTACACGGTTGTTCAGTAAGTAAGTAAAATGAAAGCCTTTTATCTCGTACCGCATAAAATAGTGGACAACCGGAAAGCTGCGCATAGCCCTGCTTACCCCACTGTGGAAGCTGCTGCTCGACATCTTACTGTCAAACCACCACCTCCTCCTCAGTTGCATATCAACCCTTCCATAAAACATTTAATAGATTTGAAGTTGAAAGTGCGAGATCATGAATATGCAAGATCCTTGCTAAACCATTATGATGCTACTGGTATCGTTCTTTGGGATCTGAATGGAAATGTATTGGCTCCAGTATCTGGCATACATATAATTAATGACATTATACATAAAATGACTGTGCTTAAATCTGTTTTTTTACCGGATAAACTCCCCATTGCTCAACTGTTTTTCACACTAACATCTACATCGCGAGATTTATTCCGTAATACTACGGCAAGCAGTCAAGTGTATGAGCCTCCATCTGTTAAGAGAAAGGCAACTGTCAAGATTGATCCTCACAGTAAAAGGAATGCTTCCTGGATCGTATATTAACAGGTGAGTGTATATAAATGAGCGTGTAATGTGTAGCTGGTCTTACTAGGCAAAAAGCAGTCTAAGGAGATAGAGCGATGGACACTCACGTGATATACGCCACCAGCGTATCAGATACGCAATTATTCCCCAATAACATCCCCGCATCTTTCCAAAATCGATTGTTTAACCAGCTAGAATTAGATCCCAGGAGGAGTTATGAAATGTGTCTACAAAAATTACTCCTCCCCACTTCACATTACGTTATTAAGCGTGATAATCCCGAGGCATATATACGTGTAGGCGTTACGTATGAGAAAGTGAGCGAGGGGAAATACATGCATTCAAAGCATTTATTATCATCTGATGTTTTAGCCGGAACTATAAAAGAAATAAATACCACGATTAATACAGAAATAGAGGTCATATTTTCAAGTAATGCTAAACTGAGTTTTTTAGGAAAGTCATTAAAACAATTTTCAGCTAAATATGGAACGCATTTTATTAAATATGATTCTTCCTCCAATCGAAACAAGTTCACTACTGTGATTAGTGATGAGAATATTAGCTCTGCAACGGGGCATAAAAACATCAGTAGAGTTACATTATCATTTGGAACCGCTTTTGGGAAAGTGTTGGGCGTAGTTCCAGAAATAGAATATGACATATTCGCAAAACGTCAGTATGCCTCGAGTGTAGTTAACACATGTCTATTCCCGCCAATGCCTAGAGGAGGAGTTGATATTCTGTGTGTTTATTGCGATAGAATCTCTTCTACTAGATATGGAAACCAGTCTGTAAATATTTTGGATGTAATCTCCCTAAATGGAAGTGATAACAGCAACAATAAAAAACTATATGTGCGTCTTAACACTAACATGATAGACAGCGTCAGCATCACTATTAGGGATCAAGATGGTAACCCAATACATTTTGATGAACGTGGGTGCACCATAGCAGTCTTGCATGTACGCCCCGTTGCAGGAGGTATATAACACCAATGCTTTCCCGCCACTCCTCATTCGTCTGAAACAAGCGGAGAAATGCGTGTCCACTTTATTCCCCCCTCTGTTGAGGAATTATACATTCTGTTAACCCCTCCTAGAGGTGGTGGGACTGATGATATACGGATTTTCAACAGCAGTAGACGTTATACGCGAGGAGGAGGAATATTTTCCTTTTTAAGCGGGATAGCGCGTCGAGCAGCGCCCTTTATCATGAGGACTCTGGCCCCGGCTGCGCTTAGCTTGGGGCAGAACGTACTAGACGACATTAATAATGACAAACAAACTTTCAAACAATCTCTTAAGAAACGCGGAATTGAAACATTGAAAGGAGTGGGGAAGCAAATGATAGGCGGAAGAGTGCAGAAAAAGAATAAACAAACAAAAAAATTAGTAAACATCAAACGTTTTACTAAAGCGAAATATAATGATGTGTTGTCATAACTTCTTCTCACTCGGTTGGTGTTGTCTAAAGCGCGAACATGGCCGGATATAACGCTCTGGGCCTCCAGGTGCCATTAGAACACTATACAGCTGCTGTTAGTGAAGCCTTTCCTAAAGTATTTTCCCCTCGATTGGTAGAATCAACAATTGCCAGCAGACAAACGGTGGATGTATTACCTGTGAATTCTGGGGTCAATAATAAGTTTACAGACACCTATCTGGAATTCATCATCAAGGGAGTGAATGGCCAACTGGTGGATTTATCATCTATAGCTTTGGAGTTGTCTATTGATCTAACTGAAGAAGATGGAATAACGCCTTTAGGAGACGCTAAAAACGTTTCGTTGGTGAATGGATTATCGCAAACTCTATTCAAATCCGCTATTGTGTATTTAAACGAAACAGTAGTTGAAACCAGCTCATTATTCTCATTCTGGTCATACGTAAAGTTATTATCTACGATTTCTGGGTGTAAGGCTAACCGCTATGATAAACTGTCACAGTTTTTTAACCGAGTCGATCCTGGTAAAATTGAAGCTGGTTATTTCACTAACGCCTCGGCTGGTGAGAAGCAGCGGATGACTGATATGAAAACGAGTGGCGTGAATACTTGTTTTAAACTAATGCTGGATGTCACATCCGTTAGTGAATACGTTTTGGATAATGTGGACATCAGGGTGCGGCTCGAACTTCAACCTGATAAGTGGCTTATACTCAGCGATAATGAACACGCTAATTTTAAATATAATATCAAGTCTACACGTCTATGGGTGGATCGGGTATTGCCATACCCTGAAGGATTAGTAGCTGTTAATAAAGCCATGGTGCAGAACAACTCTCCTATTACGTATACTTTTAATAAAACTATACAAAACGTATATATTGGGCACAGGTCAGCGCTCTATAACAATGGACCAGCCGTGGGGGACTGTTATACCAGAACATTTATATATGATCATCCTTGATATGGAGGCAGTGTCTGGTGCATATAATCGCAACCCGCTTTATTTGGAAAACTGCGAGCTTAGTAAAGTATTAATATCGCAGAATAGCACTAATATTGTCAATATTGGGTGTGACTTCCCTCATAACTGCGCCAAGTTGTATTACACCGCATTACAAGCCTTAGGCTTCGATAAAGACAATATATTATCTTATGACACATATGTGAATGGTGGAACCATACTGGCCTTTAATTTACAACCTGAGGACATAGATGACACCATCCCGATTGAAAAAAGTGGTAATCTGCGGATTGCTTTGGAATTTAAACGAGGTGTGGCTAGAAATAAAGTCATTCTAGTTTACGGGTCTACAACAGGTGTGATCATCATTAAAGCGGATCGTCGCGTTATTTGTGATACGCGAGGATAAAATACTAATATGAATTGTTTGGAAATAAATGAGGCTATCAGAAGTAATTTAGGTGATAAGGTAGACTATCTAGGATGTTTCCTAGCTGATGACGTACGGAAAATACTGACAAAAATACATAAAAAAAGACCTGTGGTGTTCATAATGAACACTCTGGAGTCTGGTTCTCGTAATAAAATGGGCCATTGGATAACATTCTATGTAAATAAGGATGAAGGTAGAAGCGAGATAGTTATACTAGACAGCTATGCCAATCCTGCAATAGGATCTTATTCAAGATATTTCGAAGAGTTTATGTCTTACTTCCAAGACTATACCCTATATATTATGAAGAAAAGGATTCAATCCTTGAATAGTTACTTCTGTGGGAATTACGCCGTTTATTTTGCATATCATTTTTGCAGACTAGGCTTAGAGGCGGCCCTGCTTCACTTTGATGAAGCATTTAAATATGGTCAATTTCGCAAGAATGATGAAAAAGTGTTGAAATTCAATTACGCTCAATGAAAATGCCTGTGTGTAAGCAAACATTCTGCTTAAACGGTAGTGATGCTGAGTGTGAAACGCTGTGTGACGAAGTTGGCTAGGATGATAGTGCGGTGAGTAATACTTTATGTTAGGATTGAATGATGAACATAATAATGTCTGTATTTATGTTTACAACATTGACAACAACAAAACTTATAACCTTTTCCCCTTTCTACAGATTGACTGATTGACTAGCGTGTCGGGAAGGTTCGTTGGAGTGGATGAATGACTCCCCATCGGTCTGTCTACTACCTAAACCCGTTCTACAGATTGGCTGGTTGACTAGCGTGGTGGGAAGGTTCGATGGACTGAATGAAAGCCTTTCTCCATCTGTCTGCTAGCTAAACCACCAAGAAGAAGTCTTATTATTATTATTATTATTATTATCGTTGTAAATCGCTTAAGTGTTTAATAAAGAAATAAATTTATATATAATGTGTTTACTTTTCCCTCGTTTATTGCTCTCACCATGTTGATCACGTTACGATATAGCTTACACATATTAACAGAAATAATACTAAAAAGGGTTTGCACAGAACAATGGTTGATGGTATGGGGAGCGGGGGGATGAGGGGTGGGAGTGATTGATGGTTGGCAGGTGAGGGTCTGCCGGTGAGGGCCCCCTGCCGACGAGAGTATGTACCTCGCTCTCCTCCTTACCGGAATCACAGTGTATGGGGAACCGTGGCGGGATGAACAGCTCCAAGTCTGGTCTTAAGACAACGAAAACCCTTTAAGGTAAATGGGTCACTTCCGCAGGAGGCCGCTGCTCTCTCTCTCTTACCCTCCTCTCACACTTACGACTTCCTGTAGGGGGAAGCTAATGGACGTCCAGGTGTTCCTCTCAGGTATGGGGGTTCTCCTCTCCCTCCCCCCTCCCCCTCCCCAAACAACATATCCACTATGTTGGATCCCCTCAACCTCTACTCACGATCATCAAACTATTATCGTCACACAGGATTAAGTCTATGACAAACACACACATACATATTCATTTACTCCTTCCTCATATTCCACTCTTATCCTTGTATTTTCTTACCCGGAAATTCATCCCAAACCCTTTGTGACTAGAGCGACGCGATACACCTGCTCACCCACCACTCAAGACCGCGTCCGACACGCGCCAAACTTCCGGGAAATTCCCCCCAAAAACCCCCTGTGAATAGAGCGACACGCTGCGACTAGAGCGACGCGCACCACCTGGCATCCAACAACATGACTCCCCCTCGTTCCTGACCACATACCATAACACCAGACGCTTTTACGCGTCCGAAATGCGCCAAACTTCCGGGAAAATCCCCCCAAAAACCCCCTGTGACTAGAGCGACGCGCCACTCCTGCCCAGATGGCACTCATGAGTGCCACCTGGGCAGGTGGCACGCGTCGCTCTAGTCGCACTTTACACTACTTCTCGCGGCCTCAACTTCCCCCTGAACACCCACCTAACGAGTGTGAGCTAAAGGTACTGTAGATCTTTTGACAAATTGTTATGCTTCTGCGTGTTTTGTCCTTTGTGACGGTGCTGAGTCCCTCAGTGTTGACGGTTTATGACTGTTAGTCCAGTACATCTCTGTTACGGGCCGGAACGTCCTATTGTCATCACTCTGGTGTGAGGGCTGGTCATCACTCTCTGGTGTGTGGGCTGGTCATCACTCTCTGGTGTGTGGGCTGGTCAACACTCTCTGGTGTGTGGGCTGGTCATCACTCTCTGGTGTGTGGGCTGGTCATCACTCTGGTGTGTGGGCTGGTCATCACTCTCTGGTGTGTGGGCTGGTCATCACTCTCTGGTGTGTGGGCTGGTCAACACTCTCTGGTGTGTGGGCTGGTCATCACTCTCTGGTGTCTGGGCTGGTCAGGCTGGTCATCACTCTCTGGTGTGTGGGCTGGTCAACACTCTCTGGTGTGTGGGCTGGTCATCACTCTCTGGTGTGTGGGCTGGTCATCACTCTCTGGTGTGTGGGCTGGTCAACACTCTGGTGTGTGGGCTGGTGGTGTGGGCTGGTCACTCTCTGGTGTGTGGGCTGGTCATCACTCTCTGGTGTGTGGGCTGGTCAACACTCTCTGGTGTGTGGGCTGGTCATCACTCTCTGGTGTGTGGGCTGGTCATCACTCTCTGGTGTGTGGGCTGGTCATCACTCTCTGGTGTGTGGGCTGGTCATCACTCTCTGGTGTGTGGGCTGGTCATCACTCTCTGGTGTGTGGGCTGGTCATCACTCTCTGGTGTGTGGGCTGGTCATCACTCTCTGGTGTGTGGGCTGGTCATCACTCTCTGGTGTGTGGGCTGGTCATCACTCTCTGGTGTGTGGGCTGGTCATCACTCTCTGGTGTGTGGGCTGGTCATCACTCTCTGGTGTGTGGGCTGGTCAACACTCTCTGGTGTGTGGGCTGGTCATCACTCTCTGGTGTGTGGGCTGGTCATCACTCTCTGGTGTGTGGGCTGGTCATCACTCTCTGGTGTGTGGGCTGGTCATCACTCTCTGGTGTGTGGGCTGGTCATCACTCTCTGGTGTGTGGGCTGGTCAACACTCTCTGGTGTGTGGGCTGGTCAACACTCTCTGGTGTGTGGGCTGGTCATCACTCTCTGGTGTGTGGGCTGGTCAACACTCTCTGGTGTGTGGGCTGGTCATCACTCTCTGGTGTGTGGGCTGGTCATCACTCTCTGGTGTGTGGGCTGGTCAACACTCTCTGGTGTGTGGGCTGGTCATCACTCTCTGGTGTGTGGGCTGGTCATCACTCTCTGGTGTGTGGGCTGGTCAACACTCTCTGGTGTGTGGGCTGGTCATCACTCTCTGGTGTGTGGGCTGGTCATCACTCTCTGGTGTGTGGGCTGGTCATCACTCTCTGGTGTGTGGGCTGGTCATCACTCTCTGGTGTGTGGGCTGGTCAACACTCTCTGGTGTGTGGGCTGGTCATCACTCTCTGGTGTGTGGGCTGGTCATCACTCTGGTGTGTGGGCTGGTCATCACTCTGGTGTGTGGGCTGGTCATCACTCTCTGGTGTGTGGGTTGGTCATCACTCTTGTGTGTGGGCTGGTCATCACTCTGGTGTGTGGGATGGCTATCACTCTTGTGTGTGGGCTGGCCACTACTCTGGTGTGTGGGCTGGTCACTACTCTGGTGTGTGGGCTGGTCATCACTCTGGTGTGTGGGTGGTGTGGGCTGGTCATCACTCTGGTGTGTGGGCTGGTCACTACTCTGGTGTGTGGGCTGGTCACTACTCTGGTGTGTGGGCTGGTCACTACTCTGGTGTGTGGGCTGGTCACTACTCTGGTGTGTGGGCTGGTCACTACTCTGGTGTGTGGGCTGGTCACCACTCTGGTGTGTGGGCTGGTCATCACCCTCGTGTGTGGGCTGGTCACTACTCTGGTGTGTGGGCTGGTCATCACCCTCGTGTGTGGGCTGGTCATCACCCTCGTGTGTGGGCTGGTCACTACTCTGGTGTGTGGGCTGGTCATCACTCTGGTGTGTGGGCTGGTCATCACTCTGGTGTGTGGGCTGGTCATCACCCTCGTGTGTGGGCTGGTCATCACCCTCGTGTGTGGGCTGGTCATCACCCTCGTGTGTGGGCTGGTCATCACTCTCGTGTGTGGGCTGGTCATCACTCGTATGTGGGCTGGTCTCGTGTGTGGGCTGGTCACTACTCTGGTGTGTGGGCTGGTCATCACCCTCGTGTGTGGGCTGGTCATCACTCTGGTGTGTGGGCTGGTCATCACCCTCGTGTGTGGGCTGGTCACTACTCTGGTGTGTGGGCTGGTCATCACCCTCGTGTGTGGGCTGGTCATCACTCTGGTGTGTGGGCTGGTCATCACCCTCGTGTGTGGGCTGGTCATCACCCTCGTGTGTGGGCTGGTCATCACCCTCGTGTGTGGGCTGGTCATCACCCTCGTGTGTGGGCTGGTCATCACCCTCGTGTGTGGGCTGGTCATCACTCTGGTGTGTGGGCTGGTCATCACCCTCGTGTGTGGGCTGGTCATCACCCTCGTGTGTGGGCTGGTCATCACCCTCGTGTGTGGGCTGGTCATCACCCTCGTGTGTGGGCTGGTCATCACCCTCGTGTGTGGGCTGGCCATCAAGGTGAGGAGTCACAAACCAAACAAGTTTCCTACTGGGATTTAACAGCGCTGAAGAAGGTGTTAGAGACACTGGACATAACGTTACGGAGACCAACACACTGAGAGTCACTAGTGCTCCTACACCGACTCCGTTAGCAAGACCCGAGTAACACGTGGTGGGCCAGCCAGAGGCTCAGGGCCCGTGCACGACTATCATCGCACTACAGAACAATAATCATCACCATCATCAACATCATCATTATCATCAAAGACATCACCATCATAACTGGCATTCCTACTATTACTGCTGTTGCCATTCATATTGGTTTTATTATCATTTTTATTTAGGATTTATATAATTATAATTAATACTAATAATAATTAACACTGCAATTATATTACACTTTCACAAATCCAGTGTGTAATTATATCTAGTTGTGAGGATGTGTGTGAGAGTGTGCTGCCCACCTCCTAGCTCCGGCGCCTGATAATACTGTTATCGGAAACTCGCGCCGTCAACACTTATTACCAATGTAATGTCATAATTCTTCAACAGATGTAGACGTGTTCTCCCGTGGGCACCAGTCAGCTGAGTGTCGCTTCAACTCATAGAATTAACGTAATATTCTAAAACAAATTTTAGAAAACCAAGTTTAGGTAAATATCATTGAACCATTTGGAAGCACCATGAAATGTATCTGGAATTGTGTTTCCGGTTATATATTGTTTATATCTCAATTTTTTTCACAACATTCCAGAAAAAACGGCTTTTACCAATTCAGGACAAGGATGAAATTTCTCTTTTGTACACTGGTTGTCGGTGAGAACATGGCTGGTTGGATTTTGGGTATTCAGTATTTTGCAAAAGTTTCTTTACCTGATTTTCTTACAGTTTAAATTTATGAAATACATTTAGATCTGCATCATCTACACTCATTTGAAAAGAAAAAATTGTAATGAAATAATTATAAAAATGTAAACATTTCTAATTTGAGTAATACTAAATATTTGGGAAATTATCCAGAGAATGTCACAAAAAGTTATCTGAAAAATAAATGGGAGAAATCCACACCTGAAAGTGACTGCGTTTTGGTCAGTCTTGGGCCCGTGCCTGTGCACACTGCGGGAAGTGTAGGAAGCATTAAAAGACCAGAGTGTGAGGGACAGGCTGATGAAAGAAGGCATCAACACCTAAGTGCTGTAAGAAGAAAAAGTTAAAAAAAGTAAGCAGAAAAAGATGGAAGAATAATCATGAAAATTAAATTAAGAATAATAGAAAATAGAACCAAATTAGGTGCACAAAGAAATAGGAATAACAGAGTAAGGCGATAACACTGAGGTAGATAACTTACTGAACTCACGCTTGCTAAGAAGAGTAGGACATTTAACTACGTACTGAGGAGGACAATTGATAACAGCCCCGGGACAAGCTCCGTCTTGGGTCTGATGTGTATGAAAGCAGCTTCAACACGGCAGCGGACGCACACAGTAGACGCAGGATTGATTTTTTTTTAAACAGGACCAGTGTATATTTAGGTGTTAGATATAAAACAAATGTATCCCTGGTGGCTGGGACTTGTGGTGTCCCTGGTGGCTGGGACTTGTAGTGTCCCTGGTGGTGTCCCTGGTGGCTGGGACTTGTAGTGTCCCTGGTGGCTGGGACTTGTGGTATCCCTGGTGGTGTCCCTGGTGGCAGGGACTTGTGGTATCCCTGGTGGCTGGGACTAATGGTGCCCCTGGTGGCTGGGACTTGTGGTGTCCCTGGTGGCCGGGACTTGTTGTGTCCCTGGTGGCTGGGACTTGTAGTGTCCCTGGTGGTGTCCCTGGTGGCTGGGACTTGTAGTGTCCCTGGTGGTGTCCCTGGTGGCTGGGACTTGTGGTATCCCTGGTGGTGTCCCTGGTGGCAGGGACTTGTGGTATCCCTGGTGGCTGGGACTAATGGTGCCCCTGGTGGCTGGGACTTGTTGTGTCCCTGGTGGCTGGGACTTATGGTGTCCCTGGTGGTGTCCCTGGTGGCTGGGACTTGTAGTGTCCCTGGTGACTGGGACTTGTGGTGTCCCTGGTGGCTGGGACTTGTAGTGTCCCTGGTGACTGGCACTTGTGGTGTCCCTGGTGGCTGCGACTTGTGGTGTCCCTGGTGACTGGGACTTGTGGTGTCCCTGGTGGCTGGGACTTGTGGTGTCCCTGGTGGCTGGGACTTGTAGTGTCCCTGGTGGCTGGGACTTGTGGTGTCCCTGGTGGCTGGGACTTGTGGTGTCCCTGGTGGCTGGGACTTGTAGTGTCCCTGGTGGCTGGGACTTCTGGTGTCCCTGGTGGCTGGGACTTGTGGTGTCCCTGGTGGTGTCCCTGGTGGCTGGGACTTGTAGTGTCCCTGGTGACTGGGACTTGTGGTGTCCCTGGTGGTTGGGACTTGTAGTGTCCCTGGTGGCTGGGATTTGTAGTGTCCCTGGTGGCTGGGACTTGTGGTGTCCCTGGTGGCTGGGACTTGAAGTGTCCCTGGTGACTGGGACTTGTGGTGTCCCTGGTGGCTGGGACTTGTGGTGTCCCTGGTGGCTGGGACTTGTAGTGTCCCTGGTGGCTGGGACTTGTCGTGTCCCTGGTGGCTGGGACTTGTCGTGTCCCTGGTGACTGGGATATGTAGTGTCCCTGGTGACTGGGACTTGTAGTGTCCTTGGTGACTGGGACTTGTGTGTGGTGGCTGGGACCTGTGTCCCTGGGACTTGTAGTGTCCCTGGTGGCTGGGACTTGTCGTGTCCCTGGTGGCTGGGACTTGTCGTGTCCCTGGTGGCCTTGTAGTGTCCCTGGTGACTGGGACTTGTAGTGTCCCTGGTGACTGGGACTTGTAGTGTCCCTGGTGACTGGGACTTGTGGTGTCCCTGGTGGCTGGGACTTGTAGTGTCCCTGGTGGCTGGGACTTGTAGTGTCCCTGGTGACTGGGACTTGTAGTGTCCCTGGTGACTGGGACTTGTAGTGTCCCTGGTAGCTGGGACTTGTAGTGTCCCTGGTGGCTGGGACTTGTAGTGTCCCTGGTGACTGGGACTTGTAGTGTCCCTGGTAGCTGGGACTTGTGGTGTCCCTGGTGGCTGGGACTTGTGGTTTCCCAGGTGGCTGGGACTTGTAGTGTCCCTGGTGGCTGGGACTTGTAGTGTCCCTGGTGGCTGGGACTTGTGGTGTCCCTGGTGGCTGGGACTTGTGGTGTCCCTGGTGGCTGGGACTTGTGGTGTCCCTGGTGGCTGGGACTTGTGGTGTCCCTGGTGGTGTCCCTGGTGGCTGGGACTTGTAGTGTCCCTGGTGGCTGGGACTTGTGGTGTCCCTGGTGGCTGGGACTTGTGGTGTCCCTGGTGGCTGGGACTTGTAGTGTCCCTGGTGGCTGGGACTTGTGGTGTCCCTGGTGGCTGGGACTTGTGGTGTCCCTGGTGGTGTCCCTGGTGGCTGGGACTTGTAGTGTCCCTGGTGACTGGGACTTGTGGTGTCCCTGGTGGTTGGGACTTGTAGTGTCCCTGGTGGCTGGGATTTGTAGTGTCCCTTGTGGCTGGGACTTGTGGTGTCCCTGGTGGCTGGGACTTGTAGTGTCCCTGGTGACTGGGACTTGTGGTGTCCCTGGTGGCTGGGACTTGTGGTGTCCCTGGTGGCTGGGACTTGTAGTGTCCCTGGTGGCTGGGACTTGTCGTGTCCCTGGTGGCTGGGACTTGTCGTGTCCCTGGTGACTGGGATATGTAGTGTCCCTGGTGACTGGGACTTGTAGTGTCCCTGGTGACTGGGACTTGTGGTGTCCCTGGTGGCTGGGACTTGTAGTGTCCCTGGTGGCTGGGACTTGTAGTGTCCCTGGTGACTGGGACTTGTAGTGTCCCTGGTGACTGGGACTTGTAGTGTCCCTGGTAGCTGGGACTTGTAGTGTCCCTGGTGGCTGGGACTTGTAGTGTCCCTGGTGACTGGGACTTGTAGTGTCCCTGGTAGCTGGGACTTGTGGTGTCCCTGGTGGCTGGGACTTGTGGTTTCCCAGGTGGCTGGGACTTGTAGTGTCCCTGGTGGCTGGGACTTGTAGTGTCCCTGGTGGCTGGGACTTGTGGTGTCCCTGGTGGCTGGGACTTGTGGTGTCCCTGGTGGCTGGGACTTGTGGTGTCCCTGGTGGTGTCCCTGGTGGCTGGGACTTGTAGTGTCCCTGGTGGCTGGGACTTGTGGTGTCCCTGGTGGCTGGGACTTGTGGTGTCCCTGGTGGCTGGGACTTGTAGTGTCCCTGGTGGCTGGGACTTGTGGTGTCCCTGGTGGCTGGGACTTGTGGTGTCCCTGGTGGTGTCCCTGGTGGCTGGGACTTGTAGTGTCCCTGGTGACTGGGACTTGTAGTGTCCCTGGTGGGTGGGACTTGTAGTGTCCCTGGTGGCTGGGATTTGTAGTGTCCCTTGTGGCTGGGACTTGTGGTGTCCCTGGTGGCTGGGACTTGTAGTGTCCCTGGTGACTGGGACTTGTGGTGTCCCTGGTGGCTGGGACTTGTGGTGTCCCTGGTGGCTGGGACTTGTAGTGTCCCTGGTGGCTGGGACTTGTCGTGTCCCTGGTGGCTGGGACTTGTCGTGTCCCTGGTGACTGGGATATGTAGTGTCCCTGGTGACTGGGACTTGTAGTGTCCCTGGTGACTGGGACTTGTGGTGTCCCTGGTGGCTGGGACTTGTAGTGTCCCTGGTGGCTGGGACTTGTAGTGTCCCTGGTGACTGGGACTTGTAATGTCCCTGGTGACCGGGACTTGTAGTGTCCCTGGTAGCTGGGACTTGTAGTGTCCCTGGTGGCTGGGACTTGTAGTGTCCCTGGTGACTGGGACTTGTAGTGTCCCTGGTGGCTGGGACTTGTGGTGTCCCTGGTGGCTGGGACTTGTGGTTTCCCTTGTGGTGTCCCTGGTGGCTGGGACTTGTAGTGTCCCTGGTGGCTGGGACTTGTAGTGTCCCTGGTGGCTGGGACTTGTGGTGTCCCTGGTGGCTGGGACTTGTGGTGTCCCTGGTGGCTGGGACTTGTGGTGTCCCTGGTGGCTGGGACTTGTGGTGTCCCTGGTGGTGTCCCTGGTGGCTGGGACTTGTAGTGTCCCTGGTGGCTGGGACTTGTAGTGTCCCTGGTGGCTGGGACTTGTGGTGTTCCTGGTGGCTGGGACTTGTGGTGTCCCTGGTGGCTGGGACTTGTGATGTCCCTGGTGGTGTCCCTGGTGGCTGGGACTTGTGGTGTCCCTGGTGGCTGGGACTTGTAGTGTCCCTGGTGGTGTCCCTGGTGGCTGGGACTTGTGGTGTCCCTGGTGGTGTCCCTGGTGGCTGGGACTTGTGGTGTCCCTGGTGGTGTCCCTGGTGGCTGGGACTTGTTGTAGTGTCCCTGGTAGTGTCCCTGGTGACTGGGATATGTAGTGTCCCTGGTGACTGGGACTTGTAGTGTCCCTGGTGACTGGGACTTGTGGTGTCCCTGGTGGCTGGGACTTGTAGTGTCCCTGGTGGCTGGGACTTGTAGTGTCCCTGGTGACTGGGACTTGTAGTGTCCCTGGTGACTGGGACTTGTAGTGTCCCTGGTAGCTGGGACTTGTAGTGTCCCTGGTGGCTGGGACTTGTAGTGTCCCTGGTGACTGGGACTTGTAGTGTCCCTGGTAGCTGGGACTTGTGGTGTCCCTGGTGGCTGGGACTTGTGGGTCCCAGGTGGCTGGGACTTGTAGTGTCCCTGGTGGCTGGGACTTGTAGTGTCCCTGGTGGCTGGGACTTGTAGTGTCCCTGGTGGCTGGGACTTGTGGTGTCCCTGGTGGCTGGGACTTGTGGTGTCCCTGGGACTTGTGGTGTCCCTGGGACTTGTAGTGTCCCTGGTGGCTGGGACTTGTAGTGTCCCTGGTGGCTGGGACTTGTGGTGTCCCTGGTGGCTGGGACTTGTGGTGTCCCTGGTGGCTGGGACTTGTGGTGTCCCTGGTGGCTGGGACTTGTGGTGTCCCTGGTGGTGTCCCTGGTGGCTGGGACTTGTGGTGTCCCCTGGGACTTGGTGTCCCTGGTGGCTGGGACTTGTAGTGTCCCTGGTGGCTGGGACTTGTGGTGTCCCTGGTGGCTGGGACTTGTGGTGTCCCTGGTGGCTGGGACTTGTAGTGTCCCTGGTGGCTGGGACTTGTGGTGTCCCTGGTGGCTGGGACTTGTGGTGTCCCTGGTGGCTGGGACTTGTGGTGTCCCTGGTGGCTGGGACTTGTGGTGTCCCTGGTGGCTGGGACTTGTAGTGTCCCTGGTGGCTGGGACTTGTCGTGTCCCTGGTGGCTGGGACTTGTCGTGTCCCTGGTGACTGGGACTTGTAGTGTCCCTGGTGGCTGGGACTTGTAGTGTCCCTGGTGGCTGGGACTTGTGGTGTCCCTGGTGGCTGGGACTTGTAGTGTCCCTGGTGGCTGGGACTTGTAGTGTCCCTGGTGACTGGGACTTGTAGTGTCCCTGGTGGCTGGGACTTGTAGTGTCCCTGGTGGCTGGAACTTGTAGTGTCCCTGGTGGCTGGGACTTGTGGTGTCCCTGGTGGTGTCCCTGGTGGCTGGGACTTGTAGTGTCCCTGGTGGCTGGGACTTGTGGTGTCCGTGGTGGCTGGGACTTGTGGTGTCCCTGGTGGCTGGGACTTGTAGTGTCCCTGGTGGCTGGGACTTGTGGTGTCCCTGGTGGCTGGGACTTGTGGTGTCCCTGGTGGTGTCCCTGGTGGCTGGGACTTGTAGTGTCCCTGGTGACTGGGACTTGTGGTGTCCCTGGTGGTTGGGACTTGTAGTGTCCCTGGTGGCTGGGATTTGTAGTGTCCCTTGTGGCTGGGACTTGTGGTGTCCCTGGTGGCTGGGACTTGTAGTGTCCCTGGTGACTGGGACTTGTGGTGTCCCTGGTGGCTGGGACTTGTGGTGTCCCTGGTGGCTGGGACTTGTAGTGTCCCTGGTGGCTGGGACTTGTCGTGTCCCTGGTGGCTGGGACTTGTCGTGTCCCTGGTGACTGGGATATGTAGTGTCCCTGGTGACTGGGACTTGTAGTGTCCCTGGTGACTGGGACTTGTGGTGTCCCTGGTGGCTGGGACTTGTAGTGTCCCTGGTGGCTGGGACTTGTAGTGTCCCTGGTGACTGGGACTTGTAGTGTCCCTGGTGACCGGGACTTGTAGTGTCCCTGGTAGCTGGAACTTGTAGTGTCCCTGGTGGCTGGGACTTGTAGTGTCCCTGGTGACTGGGACTTGTAGTGTCCCTGGTAGCTGGGACTTGTGGTGTCCCTGGTGGCTGGGACTTGTGGTTTCCCAGGTGGCTGGGACTTGTAGTGTCCCTGGTGGCTGGGACTTGTAGTGTCCCTGGTGGCTGGGACTTGTGGTGTCCCTGGTGGCTGGGACTTGTGGTGTCCCTGGTGGCTGGGACTTGTGGTGTCCCTGGTGGCTGGGACTTGTGGTGTCCCTGGTGGTGTCCCTGGTGGCTGGGACTTGTAGTGTCCCTGGTGGCTGGGACTTGTAGTGTCCCTGGTGGCTGGGACTTGTGGTGTCCCTGGTGGCTGGGACTTGTGGTGTCCCTGGTGGCTGGGACTTGTGATGTCCCTGGTGGTGTCCCTGGTGGCTGGGACTTGTGGTGTCCCTGGTGGCTGGGACTTGTAGTGTCCCTGGTGGTGTCCCTGGTGGCTGGGACTTGTGGTGTCCCTGGTGGTGTCCCTGGTGGCTGGGACTTGTGGTGTCCCTGGTGGTGTCCCTGGTGGCTGGGACTTGTTGTAGTGTCCCTGGTAGTGTCCCTGGTGGCTGGGACTTGTGGTGTCCCTGGTGGCTGGGACTTGTGGTGTCCCTGGTGGCTGGGACTTGTGGTGTCCCTGGTGGCTGGGACTTGTAGTGTCCCTGGTGGTGTCCCTGGTGGCTCGGACTTGTGGTGTCCCTGGTGGTGTCCCTGGTGGCTGGGACTTGTGGTGTCCCTGGTGGCTGGGACTTGTAGTGTCCCTGGTGGCTGGGACTTGTGGTGTCCCAGGTGGCTGGGACTTGTGGTGTCCCTGGTGGCTGGGACTTGTGGTGTCCCTGGTGGTGTCCCTGGTGGCTGGGACTTGTGGTGTCCCTGGTGGTGTCCCTGGTGGCTGGGACTTGTGGTGTCCCTGGTGGCTGGGACTTGTAGTGTCCCTGGTGGTGTCCCTGGTGGCTGGGACTTGTGGTGTCCCTGGTGGCTGGGACTTGTAGTGTCCCTGGTGGCTGGGACTTGTGGTGTCCCTGGTGGCTGGGACTTGTGGTGTCCCTGGTGGCTGGGACTTGTGGTGTCCCTGGTGGTGGACCTGGTGGGTGGCTGGGACTTGTGGTGTTCCTGGGACTTGTGGTGTCCCTGGTGGCTGGGACTTGTGGTGTCCCTGGTGGCTGGGACTTGTGGTGTCCCTGGTGGCTGGGACTTGTGGTGTCCCTGGTGGCTGGGACTTGTGGTGTCCCTGGTGGCTGGGACTTGTAGTGTCCCTGGTGGCTGGGACTTGTGGTGTCCCTGGTGGCTGGGACTTGTGGTGTCCCTGGTGGCTGGGACTTGTAGTGTCCCTGGTGGCTGGGACTTGTGGTGTCCCTGGTGGCTGGGGCTGGGACTTGTGGTGTCCCTGGGACTTGTGGTGTGTCCCTGGGGCTTGTGGTGTCCCTGGTGGCTGGGACTTGTGGTGTCCCTGGTGGCTGGGACTTGTGGTGTCCCTGGTGGCTGGGACTTGTAGTGTCCCTGGTGGCTGGGACTTGTGGTGTCCCTGGTGGCTGGGACTTGTGGTGTCCCTGGTGGCTGGGACTTGTGGTGTTGTGGTGTCCCTGGTGGCTGGGACTTGTGGTGTCCCTGGTGGCTGGGACTTGTGGTGTCCCTGGTGGCTGGGACTTGTGGTGTCCCTGGTGGCTGGGACTTGTGGTGTCCCTGGTGGCTGGGACTTGTGGGGTCCCTGGTGGCTGGGACTTGTGGTGTCCCTGGTGGCTGGGACTTGTGGTGTCCCTGGTGGCTGGGACTTGTAGTGTCCCTGGTGGCTGGGACATGTGGTGTCCCTGGTGGCTGGGACTTGTAGTGTCCCGGGTGGCTGGGACTTGTGGTGTCCCTGGTGGCTGGGACTTGTGTGTCCCTGGTGGCTGGGACTTGTAGTGTCCCTGGTGGCTGGGACTTGTGGTGTCCCTGGTGGCTGGGACTTGAAGTGTCCCTGGTGGCTGGGACTTGTAGTGTCCCTGGTGGCTGGGACTTGTGGTGTCCCTGGTGGCTGGGACTTGTAGTGTCCCTGGTGGCTGGGACTTGTGGTGTCCCTGGTGGCTGGGACTTGTCGTGTCCCTGGTGGCTGGGACTTGTAGTGTCCCTGGTGGCTGGGACTTGTAGTGTCCCTGGTGACTGGGACTTGTGGTGTCCCTGGTGGCTGGGACTTGTAGTGTCCCTGGTGGCTGGGACTTGTAGTGTCCCTGGTGACTGGGACTTGTAGTGTCCCTGGTGGCTGGGACTTGTTGTGTCCCTGGTGGCTGGGACTTGTAGTGTCCCTGGTGGCTGGGACTTGTAGTGTCCCTGGTGGCTGGGACTTGTAGTGTCCCTGGTGGCTGGGACTTGTGGTGTCCCTGGTGGCTGGGACTTGTGGTGTCCCTGGTGGCTGGGACTTGTAGTGTCCCTGGTGGCTGGGACTTGTAGTGTCCCTGGTGGCTGGGACTTGTGGTGTCCCTGGTGGCTGGGACTTGTGGTGTCCCTGGTGGCTGGGACTTGTGGTGTCCCTGGCTGGGACTTGTGGTGTCCCTGGTGGCTGGGACTTGTAGTGTCCCTGGTGGCTGGGACTTGTGGTGTCCCTGGTGGCTGGGACTTGTGGTGTCCCTGGTGGCTGGGACTTGTAGTGTCCCTGGTGGCTGGGACTTGTGGTGTCCCTGGTGGCTGGGACTTGTGGTGTCCCTGGTGGCTGGGACTTGTAGTGTCCCTGGTGGCTGGGACTTGTGGTGTCCCTGGTGGCTGGGACTTGTGGTGTCCCTGGTGGTGTCCCTGGTGGCTGGGACTTGTAGTGTCCCTGGTGGCTGGGACTTGTGGTGTCCCTGGTGGTTGGGACTTGTGGTGTCCCTGGTGGCTGGGACTTGTAGTGTCCCTGGTGGCTGGGACTTGTGGTGTCCCTGGTGGCTGGGACTTGTGGTGTCCCTGGTGGCTGGGACTTGTGGTGTCCCTGGTGGCTGGGACTTGTGGTGTCCCTGGTGGCTGGGACTTGTAGTGTCCCTGGTGGCTGGGACTTGTCGTGTCCCTGGTGGCTGGGACTTGTAGTGTCCCTGGTGGCTGGGACTTGTAGTGTCCCTGGTGGCTGGGACTTGTGGTGTCCCTGGTGACTGGGACTTGTAGTGTCCCTGGTGGCTGGGACTTGTAGTGTCCCTGGTGGCTGGGACTTGTAGTGTCCCTGGTGGCTGGGACTTGTAGTGTCCCTGGTGGCTGGGACTTGTAGTGTCCCTGGTGGCTGGGACTTGTGGTGTCCCTGGTGGCTGGGACTTGTGGTGTCCCTGGTGGCTGGGACTTGTAGTGTCCCTGGTGGCTGGGACTTGTGGTGTCCCTGGTGGCTGGGACTTGTGGTGTCCCTGGTGGCTGGGACTTGTGGTGTCCCTGGTGGCTGGGACTTGTGGTGTCCCTGGTGGTGTCCCTGGTGGCTGGGACTTGTAGTGTCCCTGGTGGCTGGGACTTGTGGTGTCCCTGGTGGCTGGGACTTGTGGTGTCCCTGGTGGCTGTGACTTGTAGTGTCCCTGGTGGCTGGGACTTGTGGTGTCCCTGGTGGTGTCCCTGGTGGCTGGGACTTGTAGTGTCCCTGGTGACTGGGACTTGTGGTGTCCCTGGTGGTTGGGACTTGTAGTGTCCCTGGTGGCTGGGATTTGTAGTGTCCCTTGTGGCTGGGACTTGTGGTGTCCCTGGTGGCTGGGACTTGTAGTGTCCCTGGTGACTGGGACTTGTAGTGTCCCTGGTAGCTGGGACTTGTAGTGTCCCTGGAGGCTGGGACTTGTAGTGTCCCTGGTGACTGGGACTTGTAGTGTCCCTGGTAGCTGGGACTTGTGGTGTCCCTGGTGGCTGGGTCTTGTGGTTTCCCAGGTGGCTGGGACTTGTAGTGTCCCTGGTGGCTGGGACTTGTAGTGTCCCTGGTGGCTGGGACTTGTGGTGTCCCTGGTGGCTGGGACTTGTGGTGTCCCTGGTGGCTGGGACTTGTGGTGTCCCTGGTGGCTGGGACTTGTGGTGTCCCTGGTGGTGTCCCTGGTGGCTGGGACTTGTAGTGTCCCTGGTGGCTGGGACTTGTAGTGTCCCTGGTGGCTGGGACTTGTAGTGTCCCTGGTGGCTGGGACTTGTGGTGTCCCTGGTGGCTGGGACTTGTGATGTCCCTGGTGGTGTCCCTGGTGGCTGGGACTTGTGGTGTCCCTTGTGGCTGGGACTTGTAGTGTCCCTGGTGGCTGGACTTGTGGTGTCCCTGGTGGCTGGGACTTGTGTGTGTCCCTTGTGGTGTCCCTGGTGGCTGGGACTTGTGGTGTCCCTGGTGGCTGGGACTTGTGGTGTCCCTGGTGGCTGGGACTTGTGGTGTCCCTGGTGGCTGGGACTTGTGGTGTCCCTGGTGGCTGGGACTTGTGGTGTCCCTGGTGGCTGGGACTTGTGGTGTCCCTGGTGGCTGGGACTTGTGGTGTCCCTGGTGGCTGGGACTTGTGGTGTCCCTGGTGGCTGGGACTTGTGGTGTCCCTGGTGGCTGGGACTTGTGGTGTCCCTGGTGGCTGGGACTTGTGGTGTCCCTGGTGGCTGGGACTTGTGGTGTCCCTGGTGGCTGGGACTTGTGGTGTCCCTGGTGGTGGGACTTGTGGTGTCCCTGGTGGCTGGGACTTGTGGTGTCCCTGGTGGCTGGGACTTGTGGTGTCCCTGGTGGCTGGGACTTGTGGTGTCCCTGGTGGCTGGGACTTGTAGTGTCCCTGGTGGCTGGGACTTGTGGTGTCCCTGGTGGCTGGGACTTGTGGTGTCCCTGGTGGTGGTGTCCCTGGTGGCTGGGACTTGTGGTGTCCCTGGTGGCTGGGACTTGTGGTGTCCCTGGTGGTTGGGACTTGTAGTGTCCCTGGTGGCTGGGACTTGTAGTGTCCCTGGTGGCTGGGACTTGTGGTGTCCCTGGTGGCTGGGACTTGTAGTGTCCCTGGTGGCTGGGACTTGTGGTGTCCCTGGTGGCTGGGACTTGTGGTGTCCCTGGTGGCTGGGACTTGTAGTGTCCCTGGTGGCTGGGACTTGTGGTGTCCCTGGTGGCTGGGACTTGTGGTGTCCCTGGTGGCTGGGACTTGTAGTGTCCCTGGTGGCTGGGACTTGTAGTGTCCCTGGTGGCTGGGACTTGTGGTGTCCCTGGTGGCTGGGACTTGTAGTGTCCCTGGTGGCTGGGACTTGTGGTGTCCCTGGTGGCTGGGACTTGTGGTGTCCCTGGTGACTGGGACTTGTGGTGTCCCTGGTGGCTGGGACTTGTGGTGTCCCTGGTGGCTGGGACTTGTAGTGTCCCTGGTGGCTGGGACTTGTGGTGTCCCTGGTGGCTGGGACTTGTGGTGTCCCTGGTGGCTGGGACTTGTAGTGTCCCTGGTGGCTGGGACTTGTGGTGTCCCTGGTGGCTGGGACTTGTAGTGTCCCTGGTGGTGTCCCTGGTGGCTGGGACTTGTGGTGTCCCTGGGTGTCCCTGGTGGCTGGGACTTGTGGTGTCCCTGGTGGCTGGGACTTGTGGTGTCCCTGGTGGCTGGGACTTGTGGTGTCCCTGGTGGCTGGGACTTGTGGTGTGACTTGTGGTGTCCCTGGTGGCTGGGACTTGTGGTGTCCCTGGTGGCTGGGACTTGTAGTGTCCCTGGTGGCTGGGACTTGTGTGTGTCCTTGTGGTGGCTGGGACTTGTGGTGTCCCTGGTGGCTGGGACTTGTGGTGTCCCTGGTGGCTGGGACTTGTAGTGTCCCTGGTGGCTGGGACTTGTGGTGTCCCTGGTGGCTGGGACTTGTGGTGTCCCTGGTGGCTGGGACTTGTGGTGTCCCTGGTGGCTGGGACTTGTGGTGTCCCTGGTGGCTGGGACTTGTAGTGTCCCTGGTGGCTGGGACTTGTGGTGTCCCTGGTGGCTGGGACTTGTGGTGTCCCTGGTGGCTGGGACTTGTGGTGTCCCTGGTGGCTGGGACTTGTGGTGTCCCTGGTGGCTGGGACTTGTAGTGTCCCTGGTGGCTGGGACTTGTGGTGTCCCTGGTGGCTGGGACTTGTGGTGTCCCTGGTGGCTGGGACTTGTGGTGTCCCTGGTGGCTGGGACTTGTAGTGTCCCTGGTGGCTGGGACTTGTGGTGTCCCTGGTGGCTGGGACTTGTGGTGTCCCTGGTGGCTGGGACTTGTGGTGTCCCTGGTGGCTGGGACTTGTGGTGTCCCTGGTGGCTGGGACTTGTGGTGTCCCTGGTGGCTGGGACTTGTGGTGTCCCTGGTGCTGGGACTTGTGGTGTCCCTGGTGGCTGGGACTTGTCGTGTCCCTGGTGGCTGGGACTTGTGGTGTCCCTGGTGGCTGGGACTTGTGGTGTCCCTGGTGGCTGGGACTTGTGGTGTCCCTGGTGGCTGGGACTTGTGGTGTCCCTGGTGGCTGGGACTTGTGGTGTCCCTGGTGGCTGGGACTTGTGGTGTCCCTGGTGGCTGGGACTTGTAGTGTCCCTGGTGGCTGGGACTTGTAGTGTCCCTGGTGGCTGGGACTTGTGGTGTCCCTGGTGGCTGGGACTTGTAGTGTCCCTGGTGGCTGGGACTTGTGGTGTCCCTGGTGGCTGGGACTTGTGGTGTCCCTGGTGGCTGGGACTTGTAGTGTCCCTGGTGGCTGGGACTTGTAGTGTCCCTGGTGGCTGGGACTTGTAGTGTCCCTGGTGGTGGACTGGGACTTGTAGTGTCCCTGGTGGCTGGGACTTGTGGTGTCCCTGGTGGCTGGGACTTGTAGTGTCCCTGGTGGCTGGGACTTGTAGTGTCCCTGGTGGCTGGGACTTGTAGTGTCCCTGGTGGCTGGGACTTGTAGTGTCCCTGGTGGCTGGGACTTGTAGTGTCCCTGGTGGCTGGGACTTGTAGTGTCCCTGGTGGCTGGGACTTGTAGTGTCCCTGGTGGCTGGGACTTGTGGTGTCCCTGGTGGCTGGGACTTGTGGTGTCCCTGGTGGCTGGGACTTGTAGTGTCCCTGGTGGCTGGGACTTGTGGTGTCCCTGGTGGCTGGGACTTGTGGTGTCCCTGGTGGCTGGGACTTGTGGTGTCCCTGGTGGCTGGGACTTGTGGTGTCCCTGGTGGCTGGGACTTGTGGTGTCCCTGGTGGCTGGGACTTGTGGTGTCCCTGGTGGCTGGGACTTGTGGTGTCCCTGGTGGCTGGGACTTGTGGTGTCCCTGGTGGTTGGGACTTGTGGTGTCCCTGGTGGCTGGGACTTGTGGTGTCCCTGGTGGCTGGGACTTGTGGTGTTGCTGGTGGCTGGGACTTGTAGTGTCCCTGGTGGCTGGGACTTGTTGTGTCCCTGGTGGCTGGGACTTCTAGTGTCCCTGGTGGTCCCTGGTGGCTGGGACTTGTGGTGTCCCTGGTGGCTGGGACTTGTGGTGTCCCTGGTGGCTGGGACTTGTAGTGTCCCTGGTGGCTGGGACTTGTGGTGTCCCTGGTGGCTGGGACTTGTGGTGTCCCTGGTGGCTGGGACTTGTGGTGTCCCTGGTGGCTGGGACTTGTGGTGTCCCTGGTGGCTGGGACTTGTAGTGTCCCTGGTGGCTGGGACTTGTGGTGTCCCTGGTGGCTGGGACTTGTAGTGTCCCTGGTGGCTGGGACTTGTAGTGTCCCTGGTGGCTGGGACTTGTGGTGTCCCTGGTGGCTGGGACTTGTGGTGTCCCTGGTGGCTGGGACTTGTGGTGTCCCTGGTGGCTGGGACTTGTAGTGTCCCTGGTGGCTGGGACTTGTAGTGTCCCTGGTGGCTGGGACTTGTGGTGTCCCTGGTGGCTGGGACTTGTGGTGTCCCTGGTGGCTGGGACTTGTGGTGTCCCTGGTGGCTGGGACTTGTGGTGTCCCTGGTGGCTGGGACTTGTGGTGTCCCTGGTGGCTGGGACTTGTGGTGTCCCTGGTGGCTGGGACTTGTGGTGTCCCTGGTGGCTGGGACTTGTGGTGTCCCTGGTGGCTGGGACTTGTGGTGTCCCTGGTGGCTGGGACTTGTAGTGTCCCTGGTGGCTGGGACTTGTGGTGTCCCTGGTGGCTGGGACTTGGTGTCCCTGGTGGCTGGGACTTGTGGTGTCCCTGGTGGCTGGGACTTGGTCCCTGGTGACTGGGACTTGTGGTGTCCCTGGTGGCTGGGACTTGTAGTGTCCCTGGTGGCTGGGACTTGTGGTGTCCCTGGTGGCTGGGACTTGTGGTGTCCCTGGTGGCTGGGACTTGTAGTGTCCCTGGTGGCTGGGACTTGTGGTGTCCCTGGTGGCTGGGACTTGTAGTGTCCCTGGTGGCTGGGACTTGTGGTGTCGCTGGTGGCTGGGACTTGGTGTCCCTGGTGGCTGGGACTTGTGGTGTCCCTGGTGGCTGGGACTTGTAGTGTCCCTGGTGGCTGGGACTTGTAGTGTCCCTGGTGGCTGGGACTTGTGGTGTCCCTGGTGGCTGGGACTTGTAGTGTCCCTGGTGGCTGGGACTTGTAGTGTCCCTGGTGGCTGGGACTTGTAGTGTCCCTGGTGGCTGGGACTTGTGGTGTCCCTGGTGGCTGGGACTTGTAGTGTCCCTGGTGGCTGGGACTTGTAGTGTCCCTGGTGGCTGGGACTTGTAGTGTCCCTGGTGGCTGGGACTTGTGGTGTCCCTGGTGGCTGGGACTTGTAGTGTCCCTGGTGGCTGGGACTTGTAGTGTCCCTGGTGGCTGGGACTTGTAGTGTCCCTGGTGGCTGGGACTTGTGGTGTCCCTGGTGGCTGGGACTTGTGGTGTCCCTGGTGGCTGGGACTTGTGGTGTCCCTGGTGGCTGGGACTTGTGGTGTCCCTGGTGGCTGGGACTTGTGGTGTCCCTGGTGGCTGGGACTTGTGGTGTCCCTGGTGGCTGGGACTTGTGGTGTCCCTGGTGGCTGGGACTTGTGGTGTCCCTGGTGGCTGGGACTTGTGGTGTCCCTGGTGGCTGGGACTTGTGGTGTCCCTGGTGGCTGGGACTTGTGGTGTCCCTGGTGGCTGGGACTTGTGGTGTCCCTGGTGGCTGGGACTTGTGGTGTCCCTGGTGGCTGGGACTTGTGGTGTTGTGGTGACTTGTGGTGTCCCTGGTGGCTGGGACTTGTGTGTCCCTGGTGGTGTCCCTGGTGGCTGGGACTTGTGGTGTCCCTGGTGGCTGCTGGACTTGTGGTGTCCCTGGTGGCTGGGACTTGTGGTGTCCCTGGTGGCTGGGACTTGTGGTGTCCCTGGTGGCTGGTGACTTGTAGTGTGGTGGTGGGACTTGTGGTGTCCCTGGTGGCTGGGACTTGTGGTGTCCCTGGTGGCTGGGACTTGTGGTGTCCCTGGTGGCTGGGACTTGTGGTGTCCCTGGTGGCTGGGACTTGTGGTGTCCCTGGTGGCTGGGACTTGTGTGTCCCTGGTGGTGGGACTTGTGGTGTCCCTGGTGGTGTCCCTTGTGGTGTCCCTGGTGGCTGGGACTTGTGGTGTCCCTGGTGGCTGGGACTTGTGGTGTCCCTGGTGGCTGGGACTTGTGGTGTCCCTGGTGGCTGGGACTTGTGGTGTCCCTGGTGGCTGGGACTTGTGGTGTCCCTGGTGGCTGGGACTCCTGGTGGTGTCCCTGGTGGCTGGGACTTGTGGTGTCCCTGGTGGCTGGGACTTGTAGTGTCCCTGGTGGCTGGGACTTGTGGTGTCCCTGGTGGCTGGGACTTGTGGTGTCCCTGGTGGCTGGGACTTGTGGTGTCCCTGGTGGTGTCCCTGGTGGCTGGGACTTGTGGTGTCCCTGGTGGCTGGGACTTGTAGTGTCCCTGGTGGCTGGGACTTGTGGTGTCCCTGGTGGCTGGGACTTGTGGTGTCCCTGGTGGCTGGGACTTGTGGTGTCCCTGGTGGCTGGGACTGGTGGCTGGGACTGTGGTGTCCCTGGTGGCTGGGACTTGTAGTGTCCCTGGTGGCTGGGACTTGTGGTGTCCCTGGTGGCTGGGACTTGTGGTGTCCCTGGTGACTGGGACTTGTGGTGTCCCTGGTGGCTGGGACTGGTGGCTGGGACTGTGGTGTCCCTGGTGGCTGGGACTTGTGGTGTCCCTGGTGGCTGGGACTTGTGGTGTCCCTGGTGGCTGGTACACCTTTGGTATCCATAACACTACGTCCAAGTAAAATTAACAGGAGCCGAATTTGCTCCCGTGTGAGCCTCTGGTCTCTATATAAACAACAATGGCTGCCCTCCTTCCCCACTGACGCCTGGCCTACTTTGTCCAGATTTCAGAAAGTGATAGAAGGGTCACATTTACTCTACTTTAATATTGATAATTAAGTTAATTTATATAAGATGTTTTTATGATGGTAAAGTCCAAAGACTAATGTATTTAAGAACAATTCCCAGCAGAATAGCTGGTGAATTATAATAGTATGTGGTGATGATATCCCGTTTTCTATAGACGGTAATTTCACTACAAGTTACGTTTTCTATGGGTAACTTGTTTATACAACACAGCTCTTATCTGTCTGTATGATTATTAAATGGTGTCGGATTTTCCGACATAATTCCCCAGGGGGCTGCTCACGGGTCGAAGTCCTAATTAGAACAGACGAACACCGATACTCCTCCTTCGAATTATTAGATTAATTTGATGTTAGTTGTTAGTAAGCACACATTTGTGTGTCTGTTCGTACAGGACGGATGTCCCGTACTAGAGTTGCAGGGGTTAGAAGTCTAATGCGATTTCATTTCCCTGTCAACTCTTGAAAGGCTAATATTCAAGCCTTATTACATATTATTTAACCCAGAAGACTGAATGTGATCAAGTACTACAGTCAAGTATGATTCAGGGACTGCAGTGAGATCAGTGACATAGATATAACTTGAAGTTTCTTCAGGTAACTGGTCACTGATATATAAACACTGAGGCCCATGGAATACATCTTGATTAAATAATAAATGTATCAAATCAGTCATCAGATTTATTGGGGTTTAATTTAGTTAATTGATTCAGAAGATTGAATAGCTCATCATTAAAGTAAAGTATGGTTCTGAGACTGCAGTGGGTTCAGTGACATTGGTCGCAGTGACTTGTAGCTGTTTTAGGCTACTGTTCACTGATTTGCCACTGAAGCCTCATGAACTCATCTTCAGCTTTAAATGATGATACTAACATCAACCTCTGTTACTATAGTCAGCTGTAATCTCCTTAGTATAATGCTACTGGAGAAATATAATCAGCTGACAAATTTAGATTTCTACTAGTATTGTTTATCTGCAGGCATAGGTCTCCCCAGGCTTGATACTGGGCCTGAGAGTAATTTACCTCCTGCAGAGTTTAACATGGTTATGCCCTGATATTTAGTAGGGCTACCATGAATTGATGGTAGTAGTCTGTCCCCACAAGGACAGCCATTTGGCATTTGATTTGCTCAAATTTACCTGCAGCTGCTTGATAATAGCTTTCCAGGTCAGCATAATCAACTTGAGATTGTTGTGACAAATCTTCACATTTCTTGATCTGTCTTGTTAAGTGGCCTTTAAGACCTGCAAGGGTTCTTTTCATTCTCCCTGCATTATCCATACTGGCTCGTTGGTGAAGCCTTGTGGGGCTTGTACTTGGGCTGCTCATAATACTGAACAAGCTCTAATGGTAGCCTAGGGTAAAATGCACTCACTAGGCAATAATCCTACCTCTACTAGAGGTTAGCACTTAAAATTAATACACATTATATATATACAATCATCCACACTAATGATTTGAGTGATAAACCAGTGTCACTGGAAGTACCTTTAGGTTAGCTCTTCTATATCACCCTAGGATGGTAGAGACACTAATTAATCACTCAAAGGTGTAATGATCATAAGTAAATTATTATATATACAACTCAATTCGAGTTGATAATAATTACACCCAAAATAGGGTCTGCACCATTCATTAATGGTGCTAAGTTGTTGAATATAGTACAACTGACTATGGTAATAATGGGACTAGGATGAACAATAATAGTTCAACTAGTCAGTGTTAATATCCTACCATGTTGTGGGTTGGCAATTAGTAAATATTATACTGTGATCACTAGTGCAATATATATTAAATAATTCTCTATTTTGGAGAAATAATATACACAATTATTGATAATAGCCTCTTAATTAGCCTCTATGAAACTTCTAATATTATCAAGAAGTATTAAATATTATTAGTGACCTCGCGAAATAAAGTCCACAAAATTCGTAGATAATCTCTCGCGAAATGTAACACCACGAAATCCGTGAACAATCTCGCGAAGACACAGTCACTAATTTGGCTGGATTCTATATTAGCGCTGTCATTTCACGAAATAACACGCCACCAAATATCTGTGGGTGTGCATGAAACCGCTGACGAAGCTGAACTGGGCTGAGGGAGGCTCCTGAGCTCCCTCGAGGCTTCGCCGCTGTCTATGACTGGCTGGCTTTGTTTAAATAACACTGCACTAGTATATTTAATGAATCCACTGGTTAACTGGTTCATCCGGTACTAAGATGACCAAATGTGGGTTCATAGGACCGAATATTCCGGTTCCGAAGGTCCAAATAATCCGGTTCGAAGGACCAAATAATGTGGGAACCGACCTGTGAGATTTATATTTATTTAATTTATATGAATTTATATTTACGTTAATTTATATACTTCGATAGCAATTTGTATAATGTTAAGTGGACTGTATTTCTGCAATAATCTCATAATCTCACAAATCGATCCTCTACACATTAGGGGGGTTTATATTTATATGTATGCAGCCAATCAAACTACAGTAACTACATACATTGAAGAGGTTCCTTATCTTATAGTACAGCAGGTTAGTCCACCAGGTATAACTAGGGTGTAGACACCAAATTATCCTCTTTGAGGTAGCTTCCATATTGTCCCTGGTGGCTGGGACTTGTAGTGTCCCTGGTGACTGGGACTTGTAGTGTCCCTGGTGGCTGGGACTTGTGGTGTGTCCCTGGTGGCTGGGACTTGTCCGACAGGTGGTGTCCCTGGTGGCTGGGACTTGTAGTGTCCCCTGGGACTTGTGGTGTCCCTGGTGGCTGGGACTTGTGGTGTCCTGGTGGCTGGGACTTGTGGTGACTGGGACTTGTGGTGTCCCTGGTGGCTGGGACTTGTGGGAGTGTCCCTTGTGGTGGGCTGGGACTTGTGGTGTCCCTGGTGACTGGGACTTGTGGTGTCCCTGGTGGCTGGGACTTGTAGTGTCCCTGGTGGCTGGGACTTGTGGTGTCCCTGGTGGCTGGGACTTGTGGTGTCCCTGGTGGCTGGGACTTGTGGTGTCCCTGGTGGCTGGGACTTGTAGTGTCCCTGGTGGCTGGACTTGTGGTGGTGGCTGGGACTTGTGGTGTCCCTGGTGGCTGGGACTTGTAGTGTCCCTGGTGGCTGGGACTTGTGGTGTCCCTGGTGGCTGGGACTTGTGGTGTCCCTGGTGGCTGGGACTTGTAGTGTCCCTGGTGGCTGGGACTTGTAGTGTCCCTGGTGGCTGGGACTTGTGGTGTCCCTGGTGGCTGGGACTTGTGGTGTCCCTGGTGGCTGGGACTTGTGGTGTCCCTGGTGGTGTCCCTGGTGGCTGGGACTTGTGGTGTCCCTGGTGGCTGGGACTTGTGGTGTCCCTGGTGGCTGGGACTTGTAGTGTCCCTGGTGGCTGGGACTTGTGGTGTCCCTGGTGGCTGGGACTTGTGGTGTCCCTGGTGGCTGGGACTTGTAGTGTCCCTGGTGGCTGGGACTTGTGGTGTCCCTGGTGGCTGGGACTTGTGGTGTCCCTGGTGGCTGGGACTTGTGGTGTCCCTGGTGGCTGGGACTTGTGGTGTCCCTGGTGGCTGGGACTTGTGGTGTCCCTGGTGGCTGGGACTTGTGGTGTCCCTGGTGGCTGGGACTTGTGGTGTCCCTGGTGACTGGGACTTGTGGTGTCCCTGGTGGTGTCCCTGGTGGCTGGGACTTGTGGTGTCCCTGGTGGTGTCCCTGGTGACTGGGACTTGTGGTGTCCCTGGTTGCTGGGACTTGTGGTGTCCCTGGTGGCTGGGACTTGTGGTGTCCCTGGTGGCTGGGACTTGTAGTGTCCCTGGTGGCTGGGACTTGTGGTGTCCCTGGTGGCTGGGACTTGTGGTGTCCCTGGTGGCTGGGACTTGTAGTGTCCCTGGTGGCTGGGACTTGTAGTGTCCTGGGACTTGTGGTGTCCCTGGTGGCTGGGACTTGTGGTGTCCCTGGTGGCTGGGACTTGTGGTGTCCCTGGTGGCTGGGACTCCCTGTGGTGTCCCTGGTGGCTGGGACTTGTAGTGTCCCTGGTGGCTGGGACTTGTGGTGTCCCTGGTGGCTGGGACTTGTGGTGTCCCTGGTGGCTGGGACTTGTAGTGTCCCTGGTGGCTGGGACTTGTGGTGTCCCTGGTGGCTGGGACTTGTGGTGTCCCTGGTGACTGGGACTTGTGGTGTCCCTGGTGGCTGGGACTTGTGGTGTCCCTGGTGGTGTCCCTGGTGGCTGGGACTTGTGGTGTCCCTGGTGGCTGGGACTTGTAGTGTCCCTGGTGGTGTCCCTGGTGGCTGGGACTTGTCGTGTCCCAGGTGGCTGGGACTTGTCGTGTCCCTGGTGACTGGGACTTGTAGTGTCCCTGGTGACTGGGACTTGTGGTGTCCCTGGTGGCTGGGACTTGTCGTGTCCCTGGTGGCTGGGACTTGTAGTGTCCCTGGTGGCTGGGACTTGTCGTGTCCCTGGTGGCTGGGACTTGTGGTGTCCCTGGTGGCTGGGACTTGTGGTGTCCCTGGTGGCTGGGACTTGTAGTGTCCCTGGTGGCTGGGACTTGTCGTGTCCCTGGTGGCTGGGACTTGTAGTGTCCCTGGTGACTGGGACTTGTCGTGTCCCTGGTGGCTGGGACTTGTGGTTTCCCTGGTGGCTGGGACTTGTCGTGTCCCTGGTGGCTGGGACTTGTAGTGTCCCTGGTGGCTGGGACTTGTGGTGTCCCTGGTGGCTGGGACTTGTGGTGTCCCTGGTGGCTGGGACTTGTAGTGTCCCTGGTGGCTGGGACTTGTGGTGTCCCTGGTGGCTGGGACTTGTGGTGTCCCTGGTGGCTGGGACTTGTAGTGTCCCTGGTGGCTGGGACTTGTGGTGTCCCCTGGGACTTGGTGTCCCTGGTGGCTGGGACTTGTGGTGTCCCTGGTGGCTGGGACTTGTAGTGTCCCTGGTGGTGTCCCTGGTGGCTGGGACTTGTGGTGTCCCTGGTGGCTGGGACTTGTAGTGTCCCTGGTGGCTGGGACTTGTAGTGTCCCTGGTAGTGTCCCTGGTGGCTGGGACTTGTGGTGTCCCTGGTGGCTGGACTTGTGTCCCTGGTGGCTGGGACTTGTGGTGTCCCTGGTGGCTGGGACTTGTGGTGTCCCTGGTGGCTGGGACTTGTGGTGTCCCTGGTGGCTGGGACTTGTGGTGTCCCTGGTGGCTGGGACTTGTAGTGTCCCTGGTGGCTGGGACTTGTAGTGTCCCTGGTGGCTGGGACTTGTGGTGTCCCTGGTGGCTGGGACTTGTGGTGTCCCTGGTGGCTGGGACTTGTGGTGTCCCTGGTGGCTGGGACTTGTAGTGTCCCTGGTGGTGTCCCTGGTGGCTGGGACTTGTGGTGTCCCTGGTGGCTGGTGTCCCTGGTGGCTGGGACTTGTGGTGTCCCTGGTGGCTGGGACTTGTGGTGTCCCTGGTGGCTGGGACTTGTAGTGTCCCCTGGGACTTGGTGTCCCTGGTGGCTGGGACTTGTGGTGTCCCTGGTGGCTGGGACTTGTGGTGTCCCTGGTGGCTGGGACTTGTGGTGTCCCTGGTGGCTGGGACTTGTGGTGTCCCTGGTGGCTGGGACTTGTGGTGTCCCTGGTGGTGTTCCTGGTGGCTGGGACTTGTGGTGTCCCTGGTGGCTGGGACTTGTGGTGTTGCTGGTGACTGGGACTTGTAGTGTCCCTGGTGGCTGGGATTGTTGTGTCCCTGGTAGCTGGGACTTGTGGTGTTGCTGGTGGCTGGGACTTGTAGTGTCCCTGTTGGCTGGGACTTGTAGTGTCCCTGGTGGCTGGGACTTGTAGTGTCCCTGGTGGCTGGGACTTGTAGTGTCCCTGGTGGCTGGGACTTGTAGTGTCCCTGGTGGCTGGGACTTGTGGTGTCCCTGGTGGCTGGGACTTGTGGTGTCCCTGGTGGCTGGGACTTGTGGTGTCCCTGGTGGCTGGGACTTGTGGTGTCCCTGGGACTTGTAGTGTCCCTGGTGGCTGGGACTTGTGGTGTCCCTGGTGGCTGGGACTTGTAGTGTCCCTGGTGGCTGGGACTTGTGGTGTCCCTGGTGGCTGGGACTTGTGGTGTCGTGTCCCTGGTGGCTGGGACTTGTGGTGTCCCTGGTGGCTGGGACTTGTGGTGTCCCTGGTGGCTGGGACTTGTGGTGTCCCTGGTGGCTGGGACTTGTGGTGTCCCTGGTGGCTGGGACTTGTGGTGTCCCTGGTGGCTGGGACTTGTGGTGTCCCTGGTGGCTGGGACTTGTGGTGTCCCTGGTGGCTGGTGGTGTCCCTGGTGACTGGGACTTGTGGTGTCCCTGGTGGCTGGGACTTGTGGTGTCCCTGGTGGCTGGGACTTGTGGTGTCCCTGGTGGACTGGGACTGGTGGCTGGGACTGTGGTGTCCCTGGTGGCTGGGACTTGTGGTGTCCCTGGTGGCTGGGACTTGTGGTGTCCCTGGTGGCTGGGACTTGTGGTGTCCCTGGTGGCTGGGACTTGTGGTGTCCCTGGTGGCTGGGACTTGTAGTGTCCTTGGTGGTGTCCCTGGTGGCTGGGACTTGTGGTGTTCCTGGTGGCTGGGACTTGTAGTGTCCCTGGTGGCTGGGACTTGTGGTGTCCCTGGTGGCTGGGACTTGTGGTGTCCCTGGTGGCTGGGACTTGTGGTGTCCCTGGTGGTGTCCCTGGTGGCTGGGACTTGTGGTGTCCCTGGTGGCTGGGACTTGTAGTGTCCCTGGTGGCTGGGACTTGTGGTGTCCCTGGTGGCTGGGACTTGTGGTGTCCCTGGTGGCTGGGACTTGTGGTGTCCCTGGTGGCTGGGACTTGTGGTGTCCCTGGTGGCTGGGACTTGTCGTGTCCCTGGTGGCTGGGACTTGTCGTGTCCCTGGTGACTGGGACTTGTAGTGTCCCTAGTGACTGGGACTTGTGGTGTCCCTGGTGGCTGGGACTTGTCGTGTCCCTGGTGGCTGGGACTTGTAGTGTCCCTGGTGACTGGGACTTGTAGTGGGACTGGGACTTGTAGTGTCCCTGGTGGCTGGGACTTGTAGTGTCCCTGGTGGCTGGGACTTGTAGTGTCCCTGGTGGCTGGGACTTGTAGTGTCCCTGGTGGCTGGGACTTGTAGTGTCCCTGGTGACTGGGACTTGTAGTGTCCCTGGTGGCTGGGACTTGTGGTGTCCCTGGTGGCTGGGACTTGTGGTGTCCCTGGTGGCTGGGACTTGTAGTGTCCCTGGTGGCTGGGACTTGTAGTGTCCCTGGTGGCTGGGACTTGTGGTGTCCCTGGTGGCTGGGACTTGTGGTGTCCCTGGTGGCTGGGACTTGTGGTGTCCCTGGTGGCTGGGACTTGTAGTGTCCCTGGTGGCTGGGACTTGTGGTGTCCCTGGTGGTGTCCCTGGTGGCTGGGACTTGTGGTGTCCCTGGTGGCTGGGACATGTAGTGTCCCTGGTGGCTGGGACTTGGGTCCCTTGTGGTGTCCCTGGTGGCTGGGACTTGTGGTGTCCCTGGTGGCTGGGACTTGTGGTGTCCCTGGTGGCTGGGACTTGTGGTGTCCCTGGTGGCTGGGACTTGTGGTGTCCCTGGTGGCTGGGACTTGTAGTGTCCCTGGTGGCTGGGACTTGTGGTGTCCCTGGTGGCTGGGACTTGTGGTGTTCCTGGTGGTGTCCCTGGTGGCTGGGACTTGTGGTGTCCCTGGTGGCTGGGACTTGTAGTGTCCCTGGTGGCTGGGACTTGTGGTGTCCCTGGTGGCTGGGACTTGTGGTGTCCCTGGTGGCTGGGACTCCTGGTGGTGTCCCTGGTGGCTGGGACTTGTGGTGTCCCTGGTGGCTGGGACTTGTGGTGTCCCTGGTGGCTGGGACTTGTGGTGTCCCTGGTGGCTGGGACTTGTGGTGTCCCTGGTGGCTGGGACTTGTGGTGTCCCTGGTGGCTGGGACTTGTGGTGTCCCTGGTGGCTGGGACTTGTAGTGTCCCTGGTGGCTGGGACTTGTGGTGTCCCTGGTGGCTGGGACTTGTGGTGTTCCTGGTGGTGTCCCTGGTGGCTGGGACTTGTGGTGTCCCTGGTGGCTGGGACTTGTAGTGTCCCTGGTGGCTGGGACTTGTAGTGTCCCTGGTGGCTGGGACTTGTGGTGTCCCTGGTGGCTGGGACTTGTGGTGTTCCTGGTGGTGTCCCTGGTGGCTGGGACTTGTGGTGTCCCTGGTGGCTGGGACTTGTAGTGTCCCTGGTGGCTGGGACTTGTGGTGTCCCTGGTGGCTGGGAATTGTGGTGTCCCTGGTGACTGGGACTTGTGGTGTCCCTGGTGGCTGGGACTTGTGGTGTTCCTGGTGGTGTCCCTGGTGGCTGGGACTTGTAGTGTCCCTGGTGGCTGGGACTTGTGGTGTCCCTGGTGGCTGGGACTTGTAGTGTCCCTGGTGGCTGGGACTTGTGGTGTCCCTGGTGGCTGGGACTTGTGGTGTCCCTGGTGGCTGGGACTTGTAGTGTCCCTGGTGGCTGGGACTTGTCGTGTCCCTGGTGGCTGGGACTTGTCGTGTCCCTGGTGACTGGGATATGTAGTGTCCCTGGTGACTGGGACTTGTAGTGTCCCTGGTGACTGGGACTTGTGGTGTCCCTGGTGGCTGGGACTTGTAGTGTCCCTGGTGGCTGGGACTTGTAGTGTCCCTGGTGACTGGGACTTGTAGTGTCCCTGGTGACTGGGACTTGTAGTGTCCCTGGTAGCTGGGACTTGTAGTGTCCCTGGTGGCTGGGACTTGTAGTGTCCCTGGTGACTGGGACTTGTAGTGTCCCTGGTAGCTTGGACTTGTGGTGTCCCTGGTGGCTGGGACTTGTGGTTTCCCAGGTGGCTGGGACTTGTAGTGTCCCTGGTGGCTGGGACTTGTAGTGTCCCTGGTGGCTGGGACTTGTGGTGTCCCTGGTGGCTGGGACTTGTGGTGTCCCTGGTGGCTGGGACTTGTGGTGTCCCTGGTGGCTGGGACTTGTGGTGTCCCTGGTGGCTGGGACTTGTGGTGTCCCTGGTGGCTGGGACTTGTAGTGTCCCTGGTGGCTGGGACTTGTAGTGTCCCTGGTGGCTGGGACTTGTGGTGTCCCTGGTGGCTGGGACTTGTGGTGTCCCTGGTGTCCCTGGTGGCTGGGACTTGTGGTGTCCCTGGTGGCTGGGACTTGTGTCCCTGGGTGTCCCTGGTGGCTGGGGACTTCCCTGGTGGTGTCCCTGGTGGCTGGGACTTGTGGTGTCCCTGGTGGCTGGGACTTGTGGTGTCCCTGGTGGCTGGGACTTGTGGTGTCCCTGGTGGCTGGGACTTGTAGTGTCCCTGGTGGCTGGGACTTGTGGTGTCCCTGGTGGCTGGGACTTGTGGTGTCCCTGGTGGCTGGGACTTGTGGTGTCCCTGGTGGTGTCCCTGGTGGCTGGGACTTGTGGTGTCCCTGGTGGCTGGGACTTGTAGTGTCCCTGGTGGCTGGGACTTGTGGTGTCCCTGGTGGCTGGGACTTGTGGTGTCCCTGGTGGTGTCCCTGGTGGCTGGGACTTGTGGTGTCCCTGGTGGCTGGGACTTGTAGTGTCCCTGGTGGCTGGGACTTGTAGTGTCCCTGGTGGCTGGGACTTTTGGTGTCCCTGGTGGCTGGGACTTGTGGTGTCCCTGGTGGTGTCCCTGGTGGCTGGGACTTGTGGTGTCCCTGGTGGCTGGGACTTGTAGTGTCCCTGGTGGTCCCTGGTGGCTGGGCTTGTGGTGTCCCTGGTGGCTGGGAATTGTGGTGTCCCTGGTGACTGGGACTTGTGGTGTCCCTGGTGGCTGGGACTTGTGGTGTTCCTGGTGGTGTCCCTGGTGGCTGGGACTTGTGGTGTCCCTGGTGGCTGGGACTTGTAGTGTCCCTGGTGGCTGGGGCTTGTGGTGTCCCTGGTGGCTGGGACTTGTGGTGTCCCTGGTGACTGGGACTTGTGGTGTCCCTGGTGGCTGGGACTTGTAGTGTCCCTGGTGACTGGGACTTGTGGTGTCCCTGGTGGCTGGGACTTGTGGTGTCCCTGGTGGCTGGGACTTGTAGTGTCCCTGGTGGCTGGGACTTGTCGTGTCCCTGGTGGCTGGGACTTGTCGTGTCCCTGGTGACTGGGATATGTAGTGTCCCTGGTGACTGGGACTTGTAGTGTCCCTGGTGACTGGGACTTGTGGTGTCCCTGGTGGCTGGGACTTGTAGTGTCCCTGGTGGCTGGGACTTGTAGTGTCCCTGGTGACTGGGACTTGTAGTGTCCCTGGTGACTGGGACTTGTAGTGTCCCTGGTAGCTGGGACTTGTAGTGTCCCTGGTGGCTGGGACTTGTAGTGTCCCTGGTGACTGGGACTTGTAGTGTCCCTGGTGGCTGGGACTTGTGGTGTCCCTGGTGGCTGGGACTTGTGGTGTCCCTGGTGGCTGGGACTTGTAGTGTCCCTGGTGGCTGGGACTTGTAGTGTCCCTGGTGGCTGGGACTTGTGGTGTCCCTGGTGGCTGGGACTTGTGGTGTCCCTGGTGGCTGGGACTTGTGGTGTCCCTGGTGGCTGGGACTTGTGGTGTCCCTGGTGGCTGGGACTTGTGGTGTCCCTGGTGGTGTCCCAGGTGGCTGGGACTTGTAGTGTCCCTGGTGGCTGGGACTTGTAGTGTCCCTGGTGGCTGGGACTTGTGGTGTCCCTGGTGGCTGGGACTTGTGGTGTCCCTGGTAGCTGGGACTTGTAGTGTCCCTGGTGGTGTCCCTGGTGGCTTGGACTTGTGGTGTCCCTGGTGGCTGGGACTTGTAGTGTCCCTGGTGGCTGGGACTTGTGGTGTCCCTGGTGGCTGGGACTTGTGGTGTTCCTGGTGGCTGGGACTTGTGGTGTTCCTGGTGGTGGCCCTGGTGGCTGGGACTTGTGGTGTCCCTGGTGGCTGGGACTTGTAGTGTCCCTGGTGGCTGGGACTTGTGGTGTCCCTGGTGGCTGGGACTTGTGGTGTTCCTGGTGGTGTCCCTGGTGGCTGGGACTTGTGGTGTCCCTGGTGGCTGGGACTTGTAGTGTCCCTGGTGGCTGGGACTTGTAGTGTCCCTGGTGGCTGGGACTTGTGGTGTCCCTGGTGGCTGGGACTTGTGGTGTTCCTGGTGGTGTCCCTGGTGGCTGGGACTTGTGGTGTCCCTGGTGGCTGGGACTTGTGGTGTCCCTGGTGGCTGGGACTTGTAGTGTCCCTGGTGGCTGGGGCTTGTGGTGTCCCTGGTGGCTGGGAATTGTGGTGTCCCTGGTGACTGGGACTTGTGGTGTCCCTGGTGGCTGGGACTTGTGGTGTTCCTGGTGGTGTCCCTGGTGGCTGGGACTTGTGGTGTCCCTGGTGGCTGGGACTTGTAGTGTCCCTGGTGGCTGGGGCTTGTGGTGTCCCTGGTGGCTGGGAATTGTGGTGTCCCTGGTGACTGGGACTTGTGGTGTCCCTGGTGGCTGGGACTTGTAGTGTCCCTGGTGGTGTCCCTGGTGGCTGGGACTTGTGGTGTCCCTGGTGGCTGGGACTTGTGGTGTCCCTGGTGGCTGGGACTTGTCGTGTCCCTGGTGGCTGGGACTTGTGGTGTCCCTGGTGGCTGGTGAACAAATATTATAATGGAATTATTTTCCTCTAGGAACTTTTGTTGTCAGTGATGGATTGTGAGAGACAGAAAGACTGGAACCCAGAGCCAGAAAATGTTAAACAGATAGAAAAAGAGTTAAATATTTATATAGATTGATTGTGGGAGGGATATCAATATAAATAAAAATGGAAATGTTCGTTTGTGCATAACCGCTAATCTCAGGAAGTTCTTCACCGATTGCTTCGAAATTTTCACACAACGTTCCATTCGCGTCCGAGCATATATTTATATGCATACTATATAGATGCCACGTCTGTGACGGTTAAAAACATGCGTTTTTGAAAAACAGCGCCATCTGTTGCACATAATAGCAACATGCACGCTATAGTAAATATGTCACGAATTCCATTTCAATGTTTCCGATTGCATTGATAAATTTTATTTTCATTGACTTCGATTTATTTTATTTTTTATTGAATTATTTTGTGTGACATTGTGTTGGAATAGAGCTGTGTTGTTACCATACCGTTCATTTCGTAAGTGTAAGTATAGATGCCACACCTGTGACAGGTAAAACTATGCTGTTCTTGAAAAACAGCACCATCTGTTGCATATAAGAGCAACACACATGCTATACTTTGATATGTTACAAGACCATTTCAATGTTTCTGATTGCATTGATAAATGGAATTTTCATAGATTTTGGATTTATTTTCATTTTGATTTAATTATTTTGTGTGAATTGCATTGGAATTGAGCTGTGTTCTTTACCATGCCGTTCATTTCGTGAGTATAGTTTTTTTCATATCTCCATTAAATTTTTTAACTGTTTTTCTTATATTTCAGTGATGGGAACATCAGATCACTTGATGTTCCCGATTTTCTGATGGGAACATCAGACCATTTGGGATGGCATCAGACGAGGGAGTGGGGAATGGTAGGGATGACAAGGGAAAGGAAGTGAGAGATGGTGGGGAGGACGAGGGGACAAGGGAGGGGGTAATGGTGGGGAAGGACGAGGGTACTGGTGAGTTTGGGATGTTCAATACATTGAACGAGGGTATGGGGGAATGGAGAATAATGGGGAGGACAAAGGGACAGGGGAGTGGGGCATGCTGCGAAAGAAGAGGGGATGGTGGAGTGGGGATTGGTTGGGAGGCCGAGGAGACGGGTGGGGGGGGAGAATGGTGGGGAGGACTGGGTGACAGGGAAGGTTGCTGTGGCTCAGCAACGCACACGCGTAGCCGGGTACTGCTAGTGTGTGTGTGTGTATATATATATATATATATATATATATATATATATATATATATATATATATATATATATATATATATATATATATATATATATATATATATATATGTGTGTGTGTGTGTGTGTGTAACCGAAAACTCACACCCCAGAAGTGACTCGAACCCATACCAGGAGCAACACAACTGGAATGTACAGGACGCCTTAATCCGCTTGACCATCACGACCGGACATAAGGAAGTGACAACCAAAGCTATTTGAACCACTTCCCCACCGGCACTCGGATGGTAATCTTGGGCATAGCATTTTATCAAATCACCTCATTCTTTGGGGCACACGTGTGGAACACAAATGCGAACAAGCCTGAATGGTCCCCAGGACAATATGCCACTGAAAACTCACACCCCAAAAGTGACTCGAACCCATACTGCCAGTAGCTACTCAACTGGTATGTACAGGACGCCTAAATCCGCTTGACTATCACTACCGGACATATATATTTATTTATTTATTTATTTATTTATATACAAGAAGGTACATTGGGTTTGTGAGAATACATAGCATAGTATTTACAATCTTGTAAAGCCACTAGCACGCGCAGCGTTTCGGGCAGGTCCTTAATCTAACAGATAATTTTCAGTAGGTAAATTCTAGCAGAATTAATAAAATGATAACAGATACATTGCAAGAAAGAAAATGAGATGAGAGAGAATAGTAAGTATATTAAAGCACATTGGTATATTAAAGCTCTGGTTGATTACATTGACAACTTGATTGATAATTTAAACAAGATTAACAGCCACCATACAGCAGATTGATAGCACCTATAAGAAGACAGTAATGATCACATTGGTAAAGATGTTCGGATTGGGTACATAAAGATAGGGAGATTGGGTAGCAATAGATACAGTGCAATTTTAAAGTAACAAGGTAAAAAAACTATGCAGACGAGATTAGGTACTTTTTAGTTTTGTTTTTGAATGACGCAAAAGTTGGACAGCTTTTCAATTCATTAGGGAGTGAGTTCCATAGACTGGGTCCGTTTATTTGCATAGAGTGTTTACACATATTAAGTTTGACTCTGGGGATATCAAAGAGATATTTATTTCTGGTGTGGTGATAATGGGTCCTATTGCATCTGTCCAGGGAGAGTTTCAGAACAGGATTTGGATTTAAGAACAGGGTTTTGTAAATGTAGTTGACACAAGAAAATTTGTGGAGTGAGATTATGTTTAGCATGTTAAGGGAGTTAAACAAATGGGGCTGAGTGTTGTCTGAAAGCAGAATTTGTTATTATTCTGATAGCAGATTTTTGCTGGGTGATGATGGACTTGAGGTGGTTTGCAGTGGTTGAGCCCCGTGCACATATACCATAATTAAGATAGGGATAGCTTAGTGCATAATATAGAGAGATGAGAGCAGAGTTAGGTACATAATATCTGATTTTGGAGAGTATCCCAACTGTTTTAGAGACTTTCTTAGTGATGTGTTGTATGTGGGTGCTGAAGATGAGTCTCTTGTCTAGGAATAGGCCAAGAAACTTTCCATCATTTTTATTGCTAATGTTTACATTATCTATCTGAAGCTGAATTTTATCTGTAGATTTGCTTCCAAATAAGATGTAGTAGGTTTTTTCTATGTTAAGTGTTAGTTTATTGGTTGACATCCATAAGTGGACTTTTTTTAGTTCATTATTAACAACATCATTTAGTGTATGTGGGTTGGGGTTAGAGTAGATGAGGGTAGTATCATCAGCAAACAAAATAGGTTTCAGAATGTTAGACACATTAGGCAGATCATTGATGTATATAAGAAATAGGAGAGGTCCCAAGATGCTGCCCTGTGGCACTCCAACGGTTATTGGTAGAGTGGGAGAGGTTATATTATTGATGGTTACACATTGGTGTCTATCACTAAGATAGGATTGGATATAATCCAGTGCATGGCCTCGGATTCCATAATGATGGAGTTTACGTAAGAGGTAATCGTGATTAACAGTGTCAAAGGCCTTTCTCAGGTCAATGATGAGTCCAATCGGAAACTCATTTTTGTCAAAGGCTGAGTAAATTATATCAAGGAGACTAATAATTGCATCGTTGGTACTCATTTGGGAGCGGAAGCCAAACTGACAGGGGCCAAGAATGTCGAATTTTACGAGGCAGGAGTAGAGCTGTTTGTAGATAATTTTTTCAAATATTTTTGATAGGATGGGTAGGTTTGATATTGGTCTATAATTATTTATGTCTGCCGGATTACCTTTTCTATGAACTGGCGTTACTCTTGCTTTTTTAAGAATTTCAAGGAAGGTATGACACTCAAGGGATTTGTTGAACAGCAGAGCTATAGGTGGTGCAAGGGCATGGGAGGCGCTCTTGTATACAATGGATGGGATTTCACTGATGTTCCCAGCTTTGGTTTTTAGTGAGTGTATGATGGACACAACATTTGTCGGGCTGATTGGTGAAAGAAGAAGAGAGTTTGGATAGCTGCCTGAGAGATATGTGTTGATATGTGTCTGAGTCTGTGGGATTTTACTGGCAAGGTTAGCACCAACCGATGAAAAGAAGTTATTAAATTCATTTGCCATTTCTAAATCAGTTGACGGTGTAAAGCCATCCTTAGAGAGTGTTATCTGGTTGTGGGAGTGTTGTTTTGTTCTTAGGATATTAGAGATGGTATTCCACGTGCTTTTCATAATGCCTTTTGCTTCTTTGAATCTAGTCTCATAATATGAAAGTTTGGCTTTTCTTATGATACTGGTAAGCACTGATGAGTACCTTTTAACTACTTCCTTTGTAACTAGGCCAATCCTAAATTTCTTTTCATATTTATGCTTTTTGTTGATTGATTTGATTGTGCCACTTGTGAGCCACGGATTGTTTTTTCTTCTGTCAGTTACTTGTTTGGTAAGGAGGGGACAGTGAGTGTTGTAGAGGCTTAGAGTTTTGGAGAGAAAGAGGTTAGTTAATGAGTTTATATCCTGTGTATTATTGAATTCAGCTTCCCAGTTAATATTGTGAAGTGCATTAGAGAGATTGCTTAAAGCTGATTCACTGTGTAGCCTGAATGAGACTTTCTTGCTTTCTAGTGGTGATGTGTCCATGTTTGCTATGAGGAAGGTAGGATAGTGGTCAGTTGTTCTGTCATAGATTATACCAGTTGTAAGGGGAGCTGTTATATTAGTCCATAAGTGATCCAGGGTAGTGGCAGATGTTTGAGTGACTCGGGTGGGCTTGGTGATTGTGGGGATTAGCATACAGGAGTGCATGCTGTTACGGAAATAGTCAACTTGAGGGTTGTTTTGAAGATCAAAGTCAATATTAAAATCACCTCCTAAAATGATGTGATTTTTGTTGAGATTGTTATTTATGATAAGATTCCTTACATTGTCAGAGAATAAAGCTATGTTGGTATTAGGAAATCTATAGATGGCACCGATTATCAGGGAGGATTTAAGGGATTTACTGGAGAACTTGGCATAGGTATATTCACAATAGTCGTCTCTATCACTAATGACACTTTTGCAGATGAAGGTATCTTTGTAATATATTGCTGTGCCACCTCCTTTTTTATTAGGCCTGCAGTTGTGAATGGCTTTATAACCAGCTAAGTTGTAGAGTTGGGTATAGTCTTTACTTAGCCAAGTTTCTGTTAAAATGATGAATGATAATTTAGTACCTAGTGCTGTAAGTAGTGCATTTATATCATCAAAATGTTTGCCAAGTGACCTAACATTTTGGTTGTAAACTGATAAGCAGGTGCTATTTAGGAGTTTGTTTTTTGCAAGATTTGCTGTGTAATACCTGCAATAATGATGATCAATGTGCTGATTTGTGTGGGTATGGGACAGAAGATTTCGATCATGATGAATATCAGTAAGCATATAGATGCAATAATGTTACAATAAGATAAGCAAATTACAGGAACAAGTTAAATACTAAAATTGCTGTAAATAGAAAATAATTGTAGCAAAACACAACAATAAATGTAAGTACACAAAAAATCGAAACAATTTGAAGTAGAGTAAAGATGACCGTAGATAGCCAGGAAGGATACAGTAGTTAGGTTAAGAGAGAAGAAAAAATCAGTAGACTGACAAGAATAATATATAGCAAAAAATAATGAGACAAATAATAATCATAAAGTAAAAATAATCTTAAAAATAAATTATTTAATATAGCTTAGTTGTGAACCTATAATTAGTATGAACTTAAGAAAACAAAATGAACTCAATAATTAATTACAATAAATGATGTATAAATAAAAATACAATTAAATATAAAAATAAAAAAAAATAAAAATATCAGGGTAAGATTGTATTTATGAGCAAGATTTTACTAAGACACTGAGGTAGATGCTTACATAAATACTAAGTCTGCTATAATTAGAGAATTATTATAGCAAAACACAACAATAAATGCAAGTATACAAAAAAATGGAACAATTAGAAGTAAAATAAAGAACACTAGATAGCGATGAAGGATACACAAGTTTGGTAGAGAAAACAAAAAATCAGTAGAGACTGTCAAGATGAATATAAACCAAAAAAAATTAGACAAATGATAATTGTAAAGTAAAATAATCTTAAAGATAATTAATTTTATTTATCTTAGTTTTTAACCTATAATTGGTATGAACTTAGTTAAGAAAACAAAATGAGATCAATAATTGATTTCAATAAATGACATAAATCTGTACATTTATATCTAAAATTAAAAAGAATAGGGTAAAATTAGATTTAAGAGTAAAATTTTACAATGATACTGAGATAGATGCTTGCATAAGTGCATGGAGACTTGACTGACTACTTAGGAACTTATAAGTATGAGTGAACATTAGGTAAATGGTAAAACAGAGACAACACCATGGACAAAGTTAGATTAAGTTAGGTTAGGCTCAGGCACTTATAGAGTTATTTTCAGTATTGGCATTGGTCGGGTTCAGGTTTTCAGATATACTACAATCACTAAAGAAGGCCAGTAGTTGTTGGTCACACTTTATTTCATATCTTTTTCCTGCACTTTCCTTCTTTACAATGATCGTTCCCTTCCTAGTAAGGAATTCCTAGTAAGACCATTCCTAGTAAGATCGTTCCATTCCATCATAAGGAAGTGATAGCCGAAGCTATTTGAACCACTTCCCCGCCGGCACTCGGATGGTAATATTTGGCAGAGCATTTTATCAAATCACCTCATTCTTTGGGGCACACGTGAGGAACACAAATGCGAACAAGCCTGAATGGTCCCCAGGACTATATGCAACTGAAAACTCCACACCCCAGAAGTGACTCGAACCCATACTGCCAAGAGCAACGCAACTGGTATGTACAGGATGCCTTAATCCGCTTGACCATCACGACCGGACATAAGGACCATCACAACCTTATGTCCGGTCGTGATGGTCAAGCAGATTAAGGCGTCCTGTACATACCAGTTGCGTTGCTCCTGGCAGTATCGGTTGGAGTCACTTTAGGGGCCTGCACATTGTCTTTACATTTTCTTTATTATTTAACTGTAATTTAACTTCACGAGATTTGTCTTTATTTTCATTTATGTTTAAAGTAAATATATTAAAGTTTCATTGTTCATACTTTGTGTTTTACGTGTTCCTCCCTCTAACTTATCACAGACAACAGGCAAGCAGTCTATATTTTTGTTTAAAGTATGACCAGGCTTTGACACCTGCCATTGGAGGACTGCCGAACATCAACACTCCAACACTTTCCCGTCACATTTTATGGGGGCCTGTCCGGGAGCTTCACTCAGGTACTAGTACCAGAACGTCAATTTGTGGTAAGCGTACTTCACTTTGCTAAAGTAGCCTTTCAATATTATAATTAATTTTTTATATTTATATGGTGCTGTGTGTATTGTGCATTCCGAGAGTAGCATATGGTGAGTGTGAGATAACTTTGGATTACGTGGTGACTGGAGGCCTCAGTCATTCTCTTAATTGGTCATCTCTCCCTCCGTGTTATTACTCGTGTTTACCACCTTTTGTCCCTAGTATATTTCTCATATTTTCGGCAGATCATCATTTTGGTACCCTGGTACTTTGGTTTGTCTCTGGGTCAAAGTACCCTATCTTCTGCAATTCGACTGAAGGAGGAAAAGAGGGCCATAGTTCCTCTAGCACGGACTTTGTTTCTGAGTTGGGACCTCAGCAGCAGTTCTCGTCACCAGTTGACACTCGCACCCCTACACGTCGGTCAGAGATGATGATATTTACTTAGGTAGGGAATTAGCTTTCTTTCTACAGAGCACAAAGCTCGCTAATTCTGTAAGTATCATATTCATTTAGTGGGAAACCCTTGCTTATGTCCTATAGCGACTCGGCAAGGTATGCCTCTATTCTTGGACTACCTAATTCACTTTTGGAGCAATTAAATGTTTCATTTGTTTTAGAAACTCAGTTTCACTTATTTAGTTGGATTTTCTTGCCCTTATTCTCTTACACTGAGTACCGGGTACAAGATTTCCTGCGCTTTTGATTGACTAATCATTTACTATTCTAAAATTAACATTAATTGTTAAATACTAAATTCCACAGGATAGTTACCATTTGACACGTTATCCTGTTACTGACACTTACCATATCACAAGTATTCGTTGTACATTTATTTGCTATTTTTCACCATGTTTCGTCTCCAAGCTTTCCGTAACGATCCAGCTGGTGAAATAGGGACAATATGTCGTGCCAAGAGGACTGAATTACAAACTCTTGCACACGAGTATCACCTAGATGTTCCCCATGAAGCCAACAAAAATGAAATACATATCCTAATCATGTGTTATATATATATATATATCCTATATATATATATATATATATATATAGGATATATATATCCTATATATATATATATATATATATATATATATATATATATATATATATATATATATATATATATATATATATATATATATATATATATATATATATATATATATATATATATATATATATATATATATATATGTCGTACCTAGTAGCCAGAACGCACTTCTCAGCCTACTATGCAAGGCCCGATTTGCCTAATAAGCCAAGTTTTCCTTAATTAATATATTTTCTCTAATTTTTTTCTTATGAAATGATAAAGCTACCCATTTCATTATGTATGAGGTCAGTTTTTTTTTTGGAGTTAAAATTAACGTAAATATATGACCGAACCTAACCAACCCTACCTAACCTAACCTAACCTATCTATATAGGTTAGGTTAGGTAGCCGAAAAAGTTAGGTTAGGTTAGGTTAGGTAGGTTAGGTCGTCGAAAAACATTAATTCATGAAAACTTGGCTTATTCGGCAAATCGGACCTTGCATAGTAGGCTGAGAAGTGCGTTCTGGCTACTAGGTACGACATATATATATATATATATATATATATATATATATATATATATATATATATATATATATATATATATATATATATATATATGTTATTAAATATGACCGAAAAAGTAAGATTAATAATTCTAACACGAATTTTCTCAATCTTTCGTACATTACGCTTCACTGTTGGAGGTAAATCAAAAATCAATTCTCCAAAATTCATTTTTATTTCTAGTCTGACGCGACACGGGCGCGTTTCGTAAAACTTATTACATTTTCAAAGACTTTAGTTCACAAATACACAACTGAATAGAACTTACGTATCTCCGATTTTATATCTACATTTGAGTGAGGTGGAAGAGGTGATGTGGCATTAACACAAGACAGAACAAAATGTGGTATTAATAGGGTATTAATATCATCAACACAAGACAGAACAAGAGTATTAATAGGTTATTAATTTCATCAACACAAGACAGAACACGAAGCAATGGATATTGAATAGAAGTGTTTGTAGAAAGCCTATTGGTCCATATTTCTTGATGCTTCTATATTGGAGCGGAGTCTTGAGGTGGGTAGAATATAGTTGTGCAATAATTGGCTGTTGATTGCTGGTGTTGACTTCTTGATGTGTCGTGCCTCGCAAACGTCAAGCCGCCTGCTATCACTGTATCTATCGATATATAAGTATATATATATATATATATATATATATATATATATATATATATATATATATATATATATATATAATATACAACATATATATGCAAAGACAATCACAGATACGCTGATGCAAGTATGCGGAAAAAAACACATGTGAAAAATAGAGAATGCTAATCTCGTTTTCAGCCCAACTTGCCTTTATCAGAGCAAAACAGAATGAAGAAGGAAACGTGGTAGGCAGACCTTATACACGTCAGGATAAGTCACCTGACCACCAAGAACATAAGGTCACATCAGCACCACACAGCTTAACACTGGGACACCTCAGCACTACACAGCTTAATATTTTGACACAGCAGCACCAAACAGCTTAACACTGGGACACCTAAGCACCACACAGCTTAACACTGGGACACCTCAACATATCAAAGCTTAACACTGGAACACCTCAGCACCACAAAGCTTAAAATTGGGACATAGCACCACCACAAAGCTTAAAACTGGGACACCTCAGCACCACACAACTTAACACTGGGACACCTCAGCACCATACAGCTTAACACTGGGACACCTCAGCATCACAAAGCTTAAAACTGGGACACCTGAGCACCACACAGCTTAACACTGGGGCACTAAAGCACCACAAAGCTTAACACTGGGACACCACAGCACCTCTCAGCTTAACACTGGAACACCACAGCACCACACAGCTTTAATCTGGGACACCACAACACCACAAACTTTAACACAGGGACACCACGGCACCACACAGTTTAACTCTGGGACACCACAGCACCACACAGTTTAAATCTGGGACACCACAGCACCACAAAGTTTACCACTGGGACACCACAGCACCACACAGCTTAAATCTGGGACACCAAAACACAACAAAGTTTAACACTGGGACACCACAGCACCACAAAGTTTAAGACCGGGACACCACAGCACAACACAGTTTACCACTGGGACACCTTAGCACCACAAAGCTTAACACTGGGACACCTCAGCACCACACAGCTTAACACTGGAACACCACAGCGCCACACAGCTTAAATCTGGAACACCACAGCATCACAAAGTTTAGGAATGGGACACCACAACACAACACAGTTTAATACTGGGACACCTTAGCACCACAAAGTTTAACACTGGGACACCTCAGCACCACACAGCTTAACACTGGGACACTACATAACCACAAGGCTTAACACTGGGACACCACAGCACCGCAAAGCTTAACACTAGAAAACCACGGCACACACACAGCTTAACACTGGGACACCACAGCACCAAAAAGCTTAACACTGGGACACCACGGCACCACAAAGCTTAACTCTGGGACAACTCAGCACCACAAAGTCTGACACTGGGACACCACAGCACCACAAAGCTTAGCACTGGGACACCTCAACTCCACACAGCTCAATACTGGGACATCACAGCACCACACAGTTTAACACTGGGACACCTTAGCAACACAAAGCTTAACACTTGGACACCACAGCTTCACACAGCTTAACACTGAGACACCACAGCACCACAAAGCTTAACACTGAGACACCTCAGCATCACAAAGCTTAACACTGGGACACCTCAGCACCACAAAGCTTAACACTGGGACACCTCAGCACCACACAGATTTATACTGGGACACTACAGCACCACAAAGCATAACACTGGGACACTACAACACCTTAAAGCTTTAACACTGGGACACCACAGCACCACAAAGCTTAACATTGGGACACCTCAGCTCCACAAAGCTTAAGACTGGGACTCCACAACACCTAAGAGCTTAACACTGGAACACCACAGCACCACACAGCTTAACACTACGACACCACAGCGCCACACAGCTTAACACTGGGACACCACAGCGTCACAAAGCTTAACACTGGGACACCTCAGCACCACAAAGCTTAACACTGGGACACTACAGCACCTCAATTCTTAACACTGGGACACCACATCACTCAGCTTAACACTGGGACACCACAGCACCACACAGTTTAAATATGGGACACCACAGCTCCACAAAGTTTAACACTGGGACACCACAGCACCACACAGTTTAAATCTGGGACACCAAAGCACCAAACGTTTACCACTGGGACACCACATCCCAACACAGCTTACCACTGGGACACCACAGCACCACAAAGTTTAACACTGGGACACAACACCCCCACACAGCTTACCACTGGGACACCACATCCCCACACAGCTTAACACTGGGACACCACAGCACCACACAGCTTAAAACTGGGAAACCACAGCCCCTCAAAGCTTAACACTGGGACATCACAGAAACTCAAAGCTTAACACTGGGACGCAACAGCACCACAAAGATTAACACTGGAACACCACAGCACCACACAGCTTAACACTAGGACACCACAGCGCGACACAGCTTAAATCTGGAACACCACAGCACCACAAAGTTTAACACTGGGACACCACAGCTTAACACTGGGACACCTCAGCACCACACAGCTTAACACTGGGATACCACAGCAACACAAAGCTTATCACTGGGAAACAACAGCACCTCAAAGCGTAACACTGGGACACCACAACACCTAAAAGCTTAACACTTGGACACCAAAGCACCACACAGCTTGCCACTGGGACACCACAGCGCCACACAGCTTAAATCTGGAACACCACAGCACCACAACGTTTAACTCTGGGACACCACGGCACCACACAGTTTAACTCTGGGACCCCACAGCACCACACAGTTTAAATCTGGGACACCACAGCACTACAAAGTTTACCACTGGGACACCACAGCACCACACAGCTTAAATCTGGGACACCAAAACACAACAAAGTTTAACACTGGGACACCACGGCACCACACAGTTTAACTCTGGGAAACCACTGTACCACACAGCTTAACACTGGGACACCAGAGTACCACAAAGCTTAACACTGGGACACCACAGCACCACAAAGCTTAACACTGGGACACTATAGCACCACACAGCTTAACACTGGGACACCTCTGCACCACACAGCTTAACACTGGGAAACCACAGCGCCACACAGCTTAAATCTGGAACACCACAGCACCACAAAGTTTATGAATGGGACACCACAGCACAACACAGTTTAACACTGGGACACCTCAGCACCACAAAGCTTAACACTGGAACACCACAGCACTACAAAGCTTAACACTGGGACACTACATAACCACACAATTTAACACTGGGACATCACAGCACCGCAAAGCTTAACACTGGGAAACCACTGTACCACACAGCTTAACACTGGGACACCAGAGTACCACAAAGCTTAACACTGGGACACCACAGCACCACAAAGCTTAACACTGGGACACTATAGCACCACACAGCTTAACACTGGGACACCTCAACACCACACAGCTCAACATACTGGGACATCAGAGCACAAAACAGTTTAACACTGCGACTTCTCAGCAACACAAAGCTTAATACTGGGACACCACAGCATCACACAGCTTAACACTGGGACACCAAAGCCCCAAAAAGCATAACTCTAGGACACCTCAGCACCACAAAGCTTAACTCTGGGACACCTTAGCAACACAAAGCTTAAAACTGGGAAACCACAGCATCACACAGCTTAACATTGGGACACCACAGCACCACAAAGCTTAACACTGAGACACCTCAGCACCAGAAAACTTAACACTGGGACACCTCAGCACCACACAGCTTAACACTGGGAAACCACAGCACAACAAAGCTTAACACTGGGACACTACAACACCTAAAAGCTTAACACTGGGACACCACATCACCACAAAGCTTAACAATGGGACACCTCAGCACCACACAGCTCAACACTGGGACACCTCAGCACTACACAGCTTAACACTGGGACACCTCAGCACCACAAAACTTATCACTGGGACACCTCAGCACCACAAAATTTATCACAGGGACACTACAGCACCACACAGTTTAACACTGGGACTTTTCCTAACCTTTTCCTAACTTAATGCATAAGTGACCATTTGAGAAATTATAATTCTTTGAAATGCTTAAATATCCAATCTCTAACAAATAGCACTTGAAATCCATAAGTGACCATTTGAGAAATTAACTAAAGAAATGAGTAAATGAATATGAGACAATAATTGACGAAACACAAAAGACAAGAAGGAATACTTATGTAAGTTAGATCATGTCTCGTTTGACTAGATAAGTTAGGATACATCAGTTTGGGAATGTAAGATTAAGTTAGGTAAAGCAAGTTAGGTTAGGATAGGTAAGATAAGTTAAATAAGTTAGGTTAAGCAGGTTAAGTTAGGTAAGGTAAGGTAAGTTAGGTTAAGCAGGTTAAGTTAGGTAATGTAGGTAAGTTAGGTTAAGCAGAATAAGTTAGGTAAGTTAAGTTAGGATAGGTAAAGTTAGGTTAAGTTAGGTATGATAGGTAAGGTAAGTTATGTTAGGATATGTAAAGTTAGGTAAGATAGGGAAGGTAAGATAGGTAAGGTAAGATAGGTAAAGTTAGGTTAGGTTAGGTAAGATAGGTAAGGTAAGGTAAGATAGGTAAGATAGGTTAAGCAGGTTAAGTTAGGAAAGGTAGGTAAGGTAAGGTAACATAGGTAAAGTTAGGTAAGATAGGTAAGATAGGTTAAGCAGGTTAAGTTAGGAAATGTAGGTAAGGTAAGGTAACATAGGTAAAGTTAGGTTAGGTTAGGTAAGATAGGTAAGGTAAGGTAACATAGGTAAAGTTAGGTTATGCAGGTTAAGTTAGGTAAGATAGGTAAAGTCAGGTAAGATAGGAAAGGTAAGGTAAGTTATGTTAGGATAGGTAAAGTTAGGTTTAGGAACGTTACGTTAACTAAGTAACATTGGGTGGAGAGGATAGGTTACGTAGGTTTGAACAGTGTAGTTCAGAGAACAGTTTTAGGGTAAAGCAACTAAGAAAATATGTTTTAACAGAAATGCAGGTTTGGTATGAAAAGCTGAACTAGTTACATTTTGGAGAGAAATTTTATGACTGAAGATGTCTTAAAGAATAACATGATGGAAGAAGGAGAGTTTCTTTGATGAACGAAGGTGTCTTAGAGAACAACTTTGGGAGAACAAAGGTGAATTAGAGATCACTTTGATGACTCTGAGAATAACTTTGATAGCTCTGGGAATAACTTTTATGATTTTGAGAACATCTTTGATGTCTTAGAGAACAACATTGATGTTTAGAGAACAACTTTGATGACCAAGATTAACTTTAGATGTCTCTGAGAATAACTTTTATAACATAGAAATTAACTTTAGATGTCTCTGAAAATATCTTTGATGACTTCGAGAATAACATTTGATGACTCTGAGAACAAGTTTGATAGCTCTGAGAAAAACTTTAGATGTCTCTGAAAATAACTTTGATGAAAGAAGATGTCTTAGATTAACTTTTGATGACTTTGAAAACAAGTTTGATGAACAAAGATGTTTTGGAAAGTTTCTCTGACGAACGAAGGTGACTTAGAGATTAACTTTTATGATTTAGAGAACATCTTTGATGTCTTAGAGAACAAGATTGATGTCTTAGAGAATAACTTGATGAACAAAGATGTTTTGGAAAGTTTCTCTGAAGAACGAAGGTGACTCTGAGAATAACTTTTATGTCTTAGAGAAGAACATTGATGGTTTAGAGAGAATATCTTTGATGAAAGATGATGTCTTGGATTAACTTTGACGTCTCTTGGAATAACTTTGATGACTGAGAATAACTTTTGATAGCTCTTAGAGAATAACTTTTATGAACGGAGATGTTTGAGATTAACTTTGATAGCTCAGAATAACTTTTGTGGACATGAGAATATCTTTGGATAACTCTGAGATTAACTTTGATGTCTTTGAAACAAATTTGATGTACGAGAGTGAGTTAGAGATTACCTTTGTTAACTCTGAGATTAACATTGATGAACGAGAAAATACTTTTGTGGACATGAGAATATCTTTGGATAACTCTGAGATTAACTTTGAGGACTTAGCGAATTAATATGTTGAACGAAAGTGAGTTAGAGATTACCTTTGTTAACTCTGAGATTAACTTTGATGAACGAGAAAATACTTTTTGATGGCATCGAGAACAAGTTTGATAGCTCTGAGAAAACTTTTATGCCTCTGAGAATAACTTTCAGGATGCAAGTAAATTTTTGAGTGTTTGAGAGTGTCTTTTGATATCTCGAAGAGTCCCATTGAAGTCTTAAAGGATGTCTTTGATGTCTCAAAGGATGTCTTTGAGTGCAACTTTGATGTCTTTGAGTAAGTCCTTGATGTCTCGAAGAGTGTCTTTGACTATATTTCTTACTTAACGACATATAATTTTAGTTAGGAACAACGATGAATATGACTATTCTAGCGAAGTGAAAGGTTACTTTAGTTAAGAACAGTGTTGGAAAGATTCCTTTGACAATTTTTCTTACTTAGCGACATATAATTTTAGTTACGAAAGTGTTGAAAAAGTTACATTTGACTATTTTTTAGTGCTCCATAAAGTATAAATGTCAGTTAAGAACGACGATGATAGATATCTTTGACCATATTTTCTTACTTGACGAAAACATAATGGCTGTTACGAAATGATGAATATGACTTTTTTCTGTTGATTGATGGATAATTTTAGTTATGAAATGACAATGAAACATGAAGAACACGGTTATTTTCTGATGACTAGGGAATAAGTTTAGTTATGAACAGTGTTGGAAAGATTCCTTTGACAATTTTTAGTTGACTGGATAATAAGTTTAGTTGAGAAATGACGAAAGTGACTATGTTTTTTAGTTGGTTGGCGAAAGATTTTTTAGTTAAGGAACGTTAAATAACATGTAAGGGGAAAAACCCAGAGAACATATGGGGAACATGGCAAAGAACATATGTAAAAAAAGTTGATGAATACAGTGAACATGCTGGGAATATGAACTTACAGAGAACATGAAAACATGATAAGGAGAATAGGGATTACAAAGAATGAACACTGAACATGTGAAGAACAAGCTAAGAACATTGAGAAAATGAATATTGAGTATAAAAGTTGTAAAGAGAACATGTGATGAACATGAAAACATAGAAAATATGACTAGAATTTGTAGAGAAAGTAATGAGACTAAGAGAAAGATTACAGAAAAAATGGAGATACTTGTGAAAATATGAACTGAATGGGACTGTGAACATTTGTAGAACATGGAATGAACACAGAAAACATGGACAAAATGTGAAGAACGCAGCTGAATATAGAGAAAATATGCAAATACAGTATGATTATTGAAGGTTTGGATACGTTGGGGATGAGAAGGTAAGGGAGGGAAAGGGTAAGGTGAGATGAGATGAGATGGAGGAAGGTGGGAGGGGGTGAAAGATAATTACACAGGTTGGGGTTATGTGTGTACTCGGATAAGAGTTAGGCTGGAGATGGACTTGATTGAATATATTTATGTCTGATGATCTAAGGCTGAGGAAATGGAACTTGGCTAATGTCCAGATTAATTTTACTACGTTAGAAAATAAGGTGATTTTAAATCTCAGGGTGATTTAGTTGGAAAATAAAGAACTTGTACAAAATGAACTAAGCTGGGGCACAAGAGTTGAAACTTGATAACTGAACTGGTTTTTATTTACTATGTCTGAAAATGTAGTTGGGTGATTTGGACTGAGAGTAATGAATTTACAAAAGTGAGCTTGGACAGAGGACAAGAGCTAGAGTTTTATAATTGTTTACTTCATATTTACTATGTCTGAAATACAGAGGGTAAAAATTTCAGGGAAATTGATGGGTTATTTTACAAAGATACGAAAGAGAACTAAGGTGGGGACGAGAGCTGGAGCTCAGTAACTGACTTGATCTTATTTACTAACTTTGAAGTATGTCTGCTTTTAAATTTCGGGAAAATTGGTCTGTTACTAACGATCTTAGTACAATGAACTAAGGTGGAGGACGAGAGCTGGAGCTCGATAACTGACTTGATTTTATTTACGGTGCCTGAAATACAGAGGGTAAAAATTTCAGGGAAATTGGACTGTTACTAACGAAGATACGAGAGAGAGCTAAGGCGGAGGACAAGCGCTGGAGCTTGATAACTAAATTACTGTATTGAACTACATTTGAAATATGATTATTTTTAAATTTTAGAGGGATTGGAATGATAGTATTCATTATACGACAGGGGACTAAGGCGGGGGAACGTGAGCTAGAACATGCTTACTAACACGATTTATTTGTGTAAAACTGAATTGCTTAATGAAAAGGAGAAAACATACGATGTTGGAAAATAGCTGAACTGAATGAAAGGAGAGAGAGAGGAGGGACGGTCCAGATATTATGGAGAAGATAAGATAAGATATGATAAGAGGCGACCTACAAGAAGCGTCTGGCTGGCAGGGCCTAAGGTAAATAAAGGTGACGCGAGAGATTGCGAGGTAAGGGGGGAGGGAGGGGGTGTGAGGTACGAGACATGAAAACCCTGACTTACAAAGGTGATTTTCTAAATTTACCTGAAAAACTATGGCTTACATAGACGATATTTGTAAGTTGAAAACATGTAAAATATGTCCGTAGAGTTATCCTGGAAACCCTAAAGCGCTACATACGTTATTTGAATTTCTCCCATAAGGCCTTTAACAAACTTCTAAGTCTCGGAAATTATTTCTCCCATAAGCCCTTAACAAACTTCTAAGTCTCGGAAATTATTTTCATCATAAGAAATCCTTACTTCTAAAATCTGCGACTGACAAAATTTACCTGAAAACCCTGGCTCCCACAGGTAACTTTTCGCCCAAAAAAAAAAAGGAGCCGCTGGACTGTACAGTCCACAGGGGTCCTCTGCCCAAAAAAAAAAAGGAGCCGCTGGACTGTACTCCCTACTACTTACAGTTTACCACTGGGACACCTTAGCACCACAAAGCTTAACACTGGGACACCTCTGCACCACACAGCTTAACACTGGGAAACCACAGCGCCACACAGCTTAAATCTGGAACACCACAGCACCACAAAGTTTATGAATGGGACACCACAGCACAACACAGTTTAACACTGGGACACCACAGCATCACACAGCTTAACATTGGGACACCACAGCACCACAAAGCTTAACACTGAGACACCTCAGCACCAGAAAGCTTAACACTGGGACACCTCAGCACCACACAGCTTAACACTGGGACACTACAACACTTCAAAGCATAACACTGGGACACCACATCACCACAAAGCTTAACACTGGGACACCTTAGCACCACACAGCTCAACACTGGTTCATAACCGCACCACAAATTACCACTGGGACACCTCAGCACTACACAGCTTAACACTGGGACACCACAGCACCACACAGCTCAACACTGGGACATCACAGCACCACACAGTTTAACACTGGGACACCTCAGCAACACAAAGCTTAAAACTGGGACACCTCAGCACCGCACAGCTTAACACTGGGACACTACATCACCTCAAATCTTAACACTGGGACACCACACCACTCAGCTTAACACTGGGACACCACAGCACCACACAGTTTAAATCTGGGACACCACAGCACAACACAGCTTAACACTGGGACACCTCAACACCACACAGCTCAACACTGGGACATCACAGCACCACACAGTTTAACACTGAGACTTCTCAGCAACACAAAGCTTAACACTGGGACACCACAGCATCACACACCTTAACACTGAGACACCACAGCACCACAAAGCTTAACTCTAGGACACTTCAGCACTACAAAGCTTAACTCTGGGACACCTCAGCAACACAAAGCTTAACACTGGGACACCACAGCATCACACAGCTTCACATTGGGACACCACAGCACCACAAAGCTTAACACTGAGACACCACATCACCACAAAGCTTAACACTGGGACTCCTCAGCACCACACAGCTCAACACTGGGACACCACCGCACCACAAATTTACACTGGGACACCCCAGCATCTCACAGCTTAACACTGGGACACCTCAGCAACACAAAGCTTAAAACTGGGACACCTCAGCACCACAAAACTTAACACTGGGACACCTCAGCACCGCACAGCTTAACACTGGGACACCACAGCACCACAAAGCTTAACACTGGGCCACTACAGCACCTCAAATCTTAACACTGGGACACCACACCACTCAGCTTAACACTGAGACACCACAGCACCACACAGTTTAAATCTGGGACACCACAGCACCACAAAGTTTAACACTGGGACACCAAAGCACCACACAGTTTAACACTGGGACCTCACAGCACCACACAGTTTAAATCTGGTACAACACAGCACCAAACGTTTACCACTGGGACACCACATCCTAACACAGCTTACCACTGGGACATCACATCCCCACACAGCTTAACACTGGGACACCACAGCACCACACAGCTTAAAACTGGGACACCACAGCACCTCAAAGCTTAACAGTGGGACATCACAGAACCTCAAAGCTTAACACTGGGACGCAACAGCACCACAAAGATTAACACTGGAACACCACAGCACCACACAGCTTAACACGAGGACACCACAGTGCCACACAGCACAAATCTGGAACACCACAGCACCACAAAGTTTAACACTGGGACACCACAGCACCACAAAGTTTAACACTGGGACACCACGGCACCACAAAGCTTAACACTGGGACACCTGTCGTGACGCTGAACCCCGGTTCATTCCGAACACAGCGATTACACAACACATAACACCTTGCCTCAGCAACCGTTACTACCACCGTGTACTCCTACACACACCAGACCCTTGAGGCGTACCACTAGGTTTGTACTGGAACACAATGAGTGAACATATGGAAAGTATTTAAAGGCTGTCGGGTTTTGTCATTTAATTACAAAGAATAGACTCTGACAAATAATAACATATTAATATACTCTATTAGGTAAATACACTTCCAATACCCATAGACCATTGATCTCCGCGATCACCACCCACACTCGTAACTTCCGCCTAAGTCCCTAATACGGAATGATTACTACAACGCTCCACACCCGGTTAGTCTTTCAACCAATACTCACATACTGCAGACTTAACTTGGTCACTAAGATCACATCAGGTTCTCACATAGCTGTCTGCTACACTTCGCTGCTGCCACAAACGGGGATGCAAAGGACTTGCTAGTTCAACTCCCACAATCAGACTGACTCCAGTCAGCCATGGCCTCAAACATTTCACCACTCCTCTCAAGGAAGGTATAATCCGATTAACCTTATCCCTAGAGCGGTAACCTTAATCCTAGAAGCCTCACGAAGAATAATTCCTCTTTCCAGGAATTATTAATTTGGCTAAACAGCTTCGGTCTTAATCCATTGACCTTTCTTAGATATGTGATCCATAGTCTGTCTACTTACATGTACTTCCAATCATCATTCGTTAAGTGTTGTAGTAATGATCCTCTAGCTAATAATTCCTACTAACTTGTGGATTACAACACACCACAGCACCACAAAGTCTAACACTGGGGCACCTCAACACTACACAGCTCAACACTGGGACACCACAGCACCACAAAGCTTAACACTGGGACACCACAACACCACAAAGCTTAACACTGGGACACCTCAGCACCACAAAGCTTAACACTGGGACACCACAGCACCACTAAGCTTAACACTGGGACACCACAGCACAACACAGCTTAACACTGGGACACCACAGCACCTCAAAGCCTAACACTGGGACACCACAGCACCACAAAGCCTAACACTGGGACACCTCAATACCACACAACCCAACACTGGAACACCACAGCACCACAAAGCTTAACACTGGAACACCACAGCACCTAAAAGTTTAACACAGGGACACCACAACACCACACAGCTTAACACTGGGAAACCACAGCGCCACACAGCTTAAATCTGGAACACCTCAATACCACACAACCCAACACTGGGACACCACAGCACCTAAAAGCATAACACAGGGACACCACAGCACCACAAATTTTAACACTGATACACCTTAGCACCACAATGCTTAACACTAGAACACCTCAGCACCACACAGCTTAACACTGGGACACCACAGCACCACAAAGCTTAACACTGGAACACCACGGCACCACAAAGCTTAACTCTGGGACACCTCAGCACCACAAAGCCTGACACTGGGACACCATAGCACCACAAAACTTAGCACTGGGACACCTCAGCACCACACAGCTCAACTCTGGGACACCACTGCACCACACAGCTTAACACTAAGACAGCACAGCACCACAAAGCTTAACTCTGAAACACCTCAGCACCTCAAAGCTTAACACTGGGAAACCACAGCACCACAAAGCTTAACACTGGGACACCAAGGCACCACAAAGCTTAACACTGGGACACCACAGCACTACAAAGCTAAACACTGGGACACCACAGCACCACAAAGCCTAACACTGGGACACCACAGCACCACAAAGCTTAAAACTGGGACACAACAGCACCACAAAACGTAACACTGGGACACCACAGCACTACAAAGCTAAACACTGGGACACAACAGCACCACAAAACGTAACACTGGGACACCTCAGCACCACACAGCTTAACACTGGGACACTACATAACCACAAGGCTTAACACTGGGACACCACAGCACCGCAAAGCTTAACACTGGGAAACCACGGCACCACAGCTTAACACTGGGACACCACAGCACCAAAAAGCTTAACACTGGGACACCACGGCACCACAAAGCTTAACTCTGGGACAACTCAGCACCACAAAGCCTGACACTGGGACACCACAGCACCACAAAGCTTAGCACTGGGACACCTCAACACCACACAGCTCAACACTGGGACATCACGGCACCACACAGTTTAACACTGGGACACCTCAGCAACACAAAGCTTAACACTGGGACACCACAGCATCACACAGCTTAACACTGGGACACCACAGCACCACAAAGCTTAACACTGAGACAGCTCAGCACCACAAAGCTTAACTCTGGGACACAACAGCATCACACAGCTTAACATTGGGACACCACAGCACCACAAAGCTTAACACTGAAACACCTCAGCACCACAAAGCTTAACACTGGGACACCTCAGAACCACACAGCTTAATACTGGAACACTACAGCACCACAAAGCATAACACTGGGACACTACAACACCTTAAAGCTTTAACACTGGGACACCACAGCACCACAAAGCTTAACATTGGGACACCTCAGCTCCACAAAGCTTAAGACTGGGACTCCACAGCACATAAGAGCTTAACACTGGAACACCACAGCACCACACAGCTTAACACTACGACACCACAGCGCCACACAGCTTAACACTGGGACACCACAGCGCCACAAAGCATAACACTGGGACACCTCAGCACCACACAGCTTAACACTGGGACACCACAGCGCCACACAGCTTAAATCTGGAACACCACAGCACCCCAAAGTTTAAGACTGGGAAACCACAGCACCCCAAATATTAAGACTTGGATACAACAGCACCACAAAGCTTAACTCTGGGACACCTCATCACCAAAAATCCTAACACTGGGACACCACATCACCACAAAGCTTAACACTGGGACACCTGAGCACCACACAGCTCAACCCTGGGACACCACCGCACCACAAATTAACTCTGGGACACCTCATCACCACACAGCTTAATCTTGGGACACCTCTAGCAACACAAAGCTTAACACTGGGACACCTCAGCACCACACAATGTAACACTGGGACACCTGAGCACCGCACAGCTTAACATTGGGACACCACAGCACCACAAAGCTTAACACTGGGACACTACAGCACCGCAAATCTTAACACTGGGACACCACACCACTCAGCTTAACACTGGGACACCACAGCACCACACAGTTAAAATATGGGACACCACAGCACCACAAAGTTTAACACTGGGACACCACAGCACCACACACAGTTTAAATCTAGGACACCACAGCACCAAACGTTTACCACTGGGACACCACATCCCAACACAGCTTACCACTGGGACACCACAGCACCACAAAGTTTAACACTGGGACACAACACCCCCACACAGATTACCACTGGGACACCACATCCCCACACAGCTTAACACTGGGACACCACAGCACCACAAAGTTTAACACTTGGACACAACACCCCCACACAGCTTACAACTGGGACACCACATCCCCACACAGCTTAACACTGGGACACCACAGCACCACACAGCATAAAACTGGGACACCACAGCCCCTCAAAGCTTAACACTGGGACATCACAGAACCTCAAAGCTTAACACTGGGACGCAACAGCACCACAAAGATTAACACTGGAGCACCACAGCACCACACAGCTTAACACTAGGACACCACAGCGCCACACAGCTTAAATCTGGAACACCACAGCACCACAAAGTTTAACACTGGGACACCACAGCTTAACATTGGGACACCTCAGCACCACACAGCTTAACACTGGGATACCACAGCACCACAAAGCTTATCACTGGGAAACAACAGCACTTCAAAGCTTAACACTGGGACACCACAGCACCACAAAGCTTAACATTGGGACAATTCAGCACCACAAAGCTTAACACTGGGACACCACAACACCTAAAAGCTTAACACTTGGACACTGTAACACTGTAAAAGTGTTTGGTTTAGGTTAATACATACATAGAGTACATGAGTCACAGACAAGGATCGGAGAGGCGCCAGTTGTCTGCCTGAGATCTCACACCTTAAAGCGTTAATGACCTCAAGTGACCTGAGGTCAGATCATGAGAATTTCACCTTGCTTCCGCTAAGCTTATAGTTGGAGCCTGGTAGCCTTCAAACTTGCCGACGTTTAAGGAGTGGCTTGGTAGAGTGCCGGAGGCTATCTACTTATGGGCGGAGTTAGCTACTAGGTTCCCCAATATAAACTCGGAGAGCTATCGAGCATTAAGCAATAGGAGACCGGCCAGCGGAGCAGAGCAGAGGCCAGCCGTCGAGATAGGCCGTCACCAGACGGGGGGTGACGCTGCCTGAAAATTGCAGACCCCCCCCCTCTCTATTCAACTTAGACTCAGTCCTCGGTGAGTGAACATTTAGGTGACTTGGTCGTGTTTACATATGTTGTGTGATGATCAGGGGCAGTCAAGTTGTAGGGTTCTCGAATTCTTGGATGATGACTCACTTTGCATATTAAACTGGAACATTTTAATTGAATTGCTAAATTATGATACTTCATGTGAAATATAATTATGAATTTATTATTTAAATTGTGTTTAACTTTGTTCCCTAGAGATTTTGAGTTGAGGTGAGAAAGCCTCTGTAGTTACTGGTTTCATGGTTTAGAATGAGTACATGATAAAGATGGGACCATACTAATAATGAACTCATGATAACATCTTTTGAGAATTTTGTGATACAGGCAAGTTCCATTCCTTGTCTTGTATGTAATGATCATGAATGGATGGTGGCAGCATTTCGTCTTCTACTATCTACTTTCTACGTCTACTTTCTACTCTTCTACTACTACCTATCTACACCTCTCCCTCCACCCCCTCTCTAAACTCTCACTTTCAACTAATGACCCTCCTCGCTCCTCCCACCTCTCTACCTCTCACCCCAAACCCTCACTAATGACTTCACTATTCATTTCTTTCCTTTCGTTTTCTCTTATACGTTTGTGGCAATGATTATGTATTCTAGAGTTCTCTCTAGAGTTTCGGGTAACTGATCAAGTGACGGCGCCTTGTAGTCTTAGCACCTAGGTAGTCAAATACCTAGGTTACAAGGTGTTGAACGAGAGAGGTTGCCTTAGGAACTCTGGGAGTGCTCTAGAATAGTTAGCTAACTGGGGACGGGATAACGGACTAGAGAGAGCTGTTTCCCCCGGCCTCGTTAGTTAACTGGGGGGTGGAATAATGGACAAGATAGAGCTATTTCACCCACCCCCCGTTACAATGATGGCAGCGGTGTTGAACAATGTTGTTGGTAGTTGGTGTTCTTTTAACATTGTTCAGTCCCACGTGTCTTTTTGCCGCTCAGGCGCTATCAGGGAGATCTTGACAGGTGTTTAATATTCGCGAGTTAGCGAGCTTTTTTTCAGTTTAGGAGATAGTGATTCTCTGGTGTTGTGTTTAGTGATTTTGTGAGTTTTGTGGTGTTCAGGGAATGTTCACCAGAACTTGCGTGTGTAGTGATTTATGTTAGTAATAAGATTTGGCGATTTGGGAACTTAGCGGTGTTGGTAGTGCAGGTCAGCTGAGTGTGACAGGTGACCTCGCATGTCCCACGGGGACACCCAGCCACCGCTGGTCTCCAGGTCAGTGGGGAGTGGCAGGTGTAGTTCCTAAGTAGTTTTTAAGTGGTGTTTCTGCTCAGATTATTGCGATCGACTGTTTTACTCCATTTGAACGCAATAACCCGAGGTGTACTGGTCTTGTACAGCATGCTAGTGTGGACTAGTGTGTCAGTAGACTTCACGTTGGGGACGCTCGACGTTAGATAGTCTGGTCACAGGGGTGACAACAGTTTTGAGTTGTTGACCGGCGGAGAAGCTAGGAAAACACTCTGGGTCACGTAGGTGGCTGTAGGTTAAGGGTGGGAGTAATGGTTAATTATGTACTTAAGATTAGGAAAGGTACAGTTAAGTGAGGCTAGTGTTTGTCTATTAGTATTGATTTTTTTTTGGTGACAAGTTAAAGGTAGTGATGACCTTATTCTCTCTTCTCTAACTTTCCTCTGTTACTGTCTTATGTTCCACCAAGTCAATATCATTCAGTGTTAATTGGATTATTTTAAAAATTTAAGTGTAGTTGTTGCCAGGAGGAGAGCGGTATGACTGGACTGTGTAACCCTATACAAACTACAGGGTCACATAACATATCTTGGGAGCACGATATTGTCGCCTTTCTGTTCACCCACAGGTGGGAGCCAGAAGAGAGGAGAGACGCACATACAAAAGAGGGAGACGGCTGCTATGTACCACACTCAGGGGCGTTTATCACCACCACCACGACCAGCCCACTACCTGGAGGTCATGGCTCCACCACCACCACCACCCCAGGGGACCCCAAGATGCAGCCCTCTCGGTCGGTCAACATTGGTCTACCCAGTGGACCCCAGGACGGACGGACCCCAGGGGACCCCAAGACTTACGGACCCCAGTGGACCCCAAGACGGACGGACCCCCAGTGGACCCCAGGTCGTTCTGCAGACGACCCCAGACGACCCAGTAAAAAAGATGGAAGAGGAACAACGACTCCAGTCTGTCCCACCAACATCGGTCTACCCAGGACGGACCCCAATGGACCCCAGGTCGCTTGTCAAAGAACCATGGGAGGAGGAAGAGAGAAGAAAGAAGAGAAGAAGAAAAGAGAGAAGAAGAGAAGAAGAGAGAAGAAAGAAGAGAGAAAGAAAGAAGAGAGAAGAAGAAAGAAGAGAGAAGAAAGAAGAGAGAAGAAAGAAGAGAAGATAAGACAAGCTGAGTGAGACATGATACCTAGTGTCCCTTGCTGGTGTCAGCATCATTGCATGGAGCGTAATTGCAAGACAGGATCGTTTGCCTTGACTGGCCGCCCCTCCTACAAGCATGCTGCTCTGTTGAGTGATTCTTCCTGTGTCATGCGGACTTGATGTGGCTGTCAGAAGTAGCTCTCTGAAGGAGGCGTGCTGGAGCAACAGGGAGGAAGAAGAGTAGGATGGGATTTCTACTGTTGGCAACTATATGAAGGTCTCGAAACTTGTAGTCCCTATAGCTGTGAAGAACCCCAATATACGTCTCTCATGGTGACTGACGTAGGGCCAATTACAGATCAGCTGGGACAACCGAATTCCACGGTCCTGTGCGCAGTTCAAGTAGTAACGGCTTTCGGGTTGACCAAGGGTTGTTGTGCGTTAACGACGGAGAAGCGACGGAGGCAGTTGTGTTGAAGAAATGTGGTACAGGATTATCTACAAGACCAAGCAGTGACGTCGCCCAGCCAGAGACAATGGACGTCTGTCTACATATTTCATTTTTTAGAGTAGGATGATGTATATTTGTTTAGCTAGGATGTATTCTTTTCGTTAATAAAGTTGTCGCACACAGCTAGCTTGCTTTAGCAGTGTTGCAAAAACTTTATTTTCGGGGAGAAGGGGAGATGTAACACTGTAAAAGTGTTTGGTTTAGGTTAATACATACATAGAGTACATGAGTCACAGACAAGGATCGGAGAGGCGCCAGTTGTCTGCCTGAGATCTCACACCTTAAAGCGTTAATGACCTCAAGTGACCTGAGGTCAGATCATGAGAATTTCACCTTGCTTCCGCTAAGCTTATAGTTGGAGCCTGGTAGCCTTCAAACTTGCCGACGTTTAAGGAGTGGCTTGGTAGAGTGCCGGAGGCTATCTACTTATGGGCGGAGTTAGCTACTAGGTTCCCCAATATAAACTCGGAGAGCTATCGAGCATTAAGCAATAGGAGACCGGCCAGCGGAGCAGAGCAGAGGCCAGCCGTCGAGATAGGCCGTCACCAGACGGGGGGTGACGCTGCCTGAAAATTGCAGACCCCCCCCTCTCTATTCAACTTAGACTCAGTCCTCGGTGAGTGAACATTTAGGTGACTTGGTCGTGTTTACATATGTTGTGTGATGATCAGGGGCAGTCAAGTTGTAGGGTTCTCGAATTCTTGGATGATGACTCACTTTGCATATTAAACTGGAACATTTTAATTGAATTGCTAAATTATGATACTTCATGTGAAATATAATTATGAATTTATTATTTAAATTGTGTTTAACTTTGTTCCCTAGAGATTTTGAGTTGAGGTGAGAAAGCCTCTGTAGTTACTGGTTTCATGGTTTAGAATGAGTACATGATAAAGATGGGACCATACTAATAATGAACTCATGATAACATCTTTTGAGAATTTTGTGATACAGGCAAGTTCCATTCCTTGTCTTGTATGTAATGATCATGAATGGATGGTGGCAGCATTTCGTCTTCTACTATCTACTTTCTACGTCTACTTTCTACTCTTCTACTACTACCTATCTACACCTCTCCCTCCACCCCCTCTCTAAACTCTCACTTTCAACTAATGACCCTCCTCGCTCCTCCCACCTCTCTACCTCTCACCCCAAACCCTCACTAATGACTTCACTATTCATTTCTTTCCTTTCGTTTTCTCTTATACGTTTGTGGCAATGATTATGTATTCTAGAGTTCTCTCTAGAGTTTCGGGTAACTGATCAAGTGACGGCGCCTTGTAGTCTTAGCACCTAGGTAGTCAAATACCTAGGTTACAAGGTGTTGAACGAGAGAGGTTGCCTTAGGAACTCTGGGAGTGCTCTAGAATAGTTAGCTAACTGGGGACGGGATAACGGACTAGAGAGAGCTGTTTCCCCCGGCCTCGTTAGTTAACTGGGGGGGTGGAATAATGGACAAGATAGAGCTGTTTCCCCCACCCCCGGTTACAACACCAAAGCACCACACAGCTTACCACTGGGAGACCACAGCGCCACACAGCTTAAATCTGGAACACCACAGCACCACAAAGTTTTAGACTGGGACACCACAGCACCAAACAGTATAACACTGGGACACCTCAGCACCACAAAGCTTAACACTGGGACACATCAGCACCACACAGCTTAACACTGGGACACCTCAGCACCGCACAGCTTAACACTGGGACACCACAGCACCACAAAGCTTACCACTGGGACACTGCAGCACCTCAAATCTTAACACTGGGACACCACACCACTCAGCTTAAAACTGGGACACCAAAGCACCACACAGCTTAAATCTGGGACACCACAGCACCACAAGGTTTAACACTGGGACACCACAGCACCACACAGTTTAACACTGGGACACCACAGCACCACAAAGTTTTCTACTGGGACACCACGTACCCACACAGCTTACCACTGGGACATCACAGCACCACAAAGTTTAACACTGGGACACCACACCCCCTCACAGCTTACCACTGGGACACCACACCCACACAAAGCTTAACACTGGGACACCTCAGCACCACACAGCTTAAAACTGGGACACCACAGCACCTCAAAGCTAACCACTGGGACATCACAGAATTTCAAAGCTTAACACTGCGACGCCACAGCACCATAAAGATTAACACTGGAACACCACAGCACCACACAGCTTAACACTAGGACACCACAGCGCCACACAGCTTAAATCTGGAACACCTCAGCACCACAAAGCTTAAAACTGGGACACCTCAGCACCACAAAGCTTAACACTGGGACACCTCAGCACCACACTGCTTAACACTGGGACACCAAAGCTCCACAAAGCTTAACACTGGGACACTACATCACCTCAAAGCTTAACACCGGGACATAACAGCACCACACAGTTTAGAACTGGGACACCATTCCCCTACACAGCTTAACACTAGGACACCAAACACCCATACAGCTTAACACTGGGACACCACAGCACCTCTCAGCTTAACACTGGAACACCACAGCACCACACAGCTTTAATCTGGGACACCACAACACCACAAAGTTTAACTCTGGGACACCACGACACCACACAGTTTAACTCTGGGACACCACAGCACCACAAAGTTTAAATCTGGGACACCACAGCACCAAACGTTTACCACTGGGACACCACATCCCAACACAGCTTACCACTGGGACACCACAGCACCACAAAGTTTAACACTGGGACACCACACCCCCACACAGCTTAACACTGGGACACCACACCCCCACACAGCTTAACACTGGGACACCACAGCACCACACAGCTTAACACTGGGACACCACAGCACCACAAAGCTTAACACTGGGACACCACAGCACCACAAAGCTTAACACTGGGACGCAACAGCACCACAAAGATTAACACTGGAACACCACAGCACCACACAGCTTAACACTGGGACATCACAGAACCTCAAAGCTTAACACTGGGACGCAACAGCACCACAAAGTTTAACACTGCGACACCACAGCTTAACACTGGGACACCTCAGCACCACACAGCTTAACACTGGGATACCACAGCACCACAAAGCTTATCACTGGGAAACAACAGCACCTCAAAGCTTAACACTGGGACACCACAGCACCACAAAGCTTAACATTGGGACACCTCAGCACTACGAAGCTTAACACTGGGACACCACAACACTTAAAAGCTTAACACTTGGACACCAAAGCACCACACAGCTTACCACTGGGACACCACAGCGCCACACAGCTTAAATCTGGAACACCACAGCACCACAAAGCTTAACACTGGGACACCACAGCACCACACAGCTTAACACTGGGACACCACATACCCACACAGCTTAACACTGGGACACTACAGCACCACAAAGCTTAACACTGAGACACCTCAGCACCACAAAGCTTAACACTGGGACACCACATCACCACAAAGCTTAACACTGAGACACCTCAGCAACACAAAGCTTAACACTGGGACACCTCAGCACCACAAAGCTTAACACTGGGACACCTCAGCACCACACAGCTTAACACTGGGACACCACAGCACCACAAAGCTTAACACTGGGACACCACAGCACCACAAAGCTTAACACTGGGACACCACAGCACCTCAGCTTAACACTGGGACACCACAGCACCACACAGCTTAACACTGGGACACCACAGCACCACAAAGCTTAACACTGGGACACCACAGCACCACACAGCTTAACACTGGGACACCACAGCACCACAAAGTTTTCCACTGGGACACCACATACCCACACAGCTTACCACTGGGACACCACAGCACCACAAAGCTTAACACTGGGACACCACAGCACCACACAGCTTAAAACTGGGACACCACAGCACCACAAAGCTTAACACTGGGACACCACAGCACCACAAAGCTTAACACTGGGACACCACAGCACCACAAAGCTTAACACTGGGACACCACAGCACCACACAGCTTAACACTGGGACACCACAGCACCACACAGCTTAACACTGGGACACCTCAGCACCACAAAGCTTAACACTGGGACACCTCAGCACCACAAAGCTTAACACTGGGACACCTCAGCACCACACAGCTTAACACTGGGACACCACAGCACCACAAAGCTTAACACTGGGACACCACAGCACCACAAAGCTTAACACTGGGACACCACAGCACCACACAGCTTAACACTGGGACACCAGCTTAACACTGGGACACCACAGCAACACAGAGCTTAACACTGGGACACCACAGCACCACACAGTTTAACACTGGGACACCATTCCCCCACACAGCTTAACATTGGGACACCACAGCGCCACACAGCTTAATTCTGGTACACCACAGCACCACACAGCTTAACACTGGGACACCACAGCACCACAAAGCTTAACACTGGGACACCACAGCACCACAAAGCTTAACACTGGGACACCACAGCACCACACAGCTTAACACTGGGACACCACAGCACCACACAGCTTAACACTGGGACACCACAGCACCACAAAGCTTAACACTGGGACACCACAGCACCACACAGCTTAACACTGGGACACCACAGCACCACAAAGCTTAACACTGGGACACCACAGCACCACACAGCTTAACACTGGGACACCACAGCACCACACAGCTTAACACTGGGACACCACAGCACCACACAGCTTAACACTGGGACACCACAGCACCACAAAGCTTAACACTGGGACACCACAGCACCACACAGCTTAACACTGGGACACCACAGCACCACAAAGCTTAACACTGGGACACCTCAGCACCACACAGCTTAACACTGGGACACCACAGCACCACAAAGCTTAACACTGGGACACCACAGCACCACACAGCTTAACACTGGGACACCACAGCACCACAAAGCTTAACACTGGGACACCACATCACCACAAAGCTTAACACTGGGACACCACAGCACCACAAAGCTTAACACTGGGACACCACAGCACCACACAGCTTAACACTGGGACACCACACACTGGGACACCACAAAGCTTAACACTGGGACACCACAGCACCACAAAGCTTAACACTGGGACACCACAGCACCAGCAGCTTAAAACTGGGACACCACAGCACCACAAAGCTTAACTCTGGGACACCTCAGCACCACAAAGCTTAACACTGGGACACCACAGCACCACAAAGCTTAACACTGGGACACCTCAGCACCACACAGCTCAACACCGGGACACACACAGCACAAACATAGCTTAACACTGGGACACACAGCACCACAGCAACACAAAGCTTAACACTGGGACACCACAGCACCACACAGCTTAACACTGGGACACCACAGCACCACACAGCTTAACACTGGGACACCACAGCACCACAGCACCACAAGCTTAACATTGGGACACCTTAGCACCACAAAGCTTAACACTGGGACACCACAGCACCACACAGCTTAACACTGGGACACCACAGCACCACAAAGCTTAACACTGGGACACCTCAGCACCACAAAGCTTAACACTGGGACACCACAGCACCACACAGCTTAACACTGGGACACCACAGCACCACCACACAGCTTAACACTAGGACACCACAGCACCACAAAGCTTAACACTGGGACACCACAGCACCACAAAGCTTAACACTGGGACACCACAGCACCACAAAGCTTAACACTGGGACACCACAGCACCACAAAGCTTAACACTGGGACACCACAGCACCACAAAGCTTAACACTGGGACACCACAGCACCACACAGCTTAACACTGGGACACCACAGCACCACAAAGCTTAACACTGGGACACCTCAGCACCACACAGCTTAACACTGGGACACCACAGCACCACAAAGCTTAACACTGGGACACCTCAGCACCACACAGCTTAACACTGGGACACCTCAGCACCACACAGCTTAACACTGGGACACCACAGCACCACAAAGCTTAACACTGGGACACCACAGCACAGCACCTGGGACACCACAGCACCTTAAGCTTAACACTGGGACACCACAGCACCACACAGCTTAACACTGGGACACCACAGCACCACAAAGCTTAACACTGGGACACCACAGCACCACAAAGCTTAACACTGGGACACCACAGCACCACACAGCTTAACACTGGGACACCACAGCACCACAAAGCTTAACACTGGGACACCACATCCCAACACAGCTTACCACTGGGACACCACAGCACCACAAAGCTTACCACTGGGACACCACACCCCCACACAGCTTAACACTGGGACACCACACCCCCACACAGCTTAACACTGGGACACCACAGCACCACACAGCTTAACACTGGGACACCACACCCCCACACAGCTTAACACTGGGACACCACAGCACCACACAGCTTAACACTGGGACACCACAGCACCACACAGCTTAACACTGGGACACCACAGCACCACAAAGCTTAACACTGGGACACCACAGCACCACAAAGCTTAACACTGGGACACCACAGCACCACAAAGCTTAACACTGGGACACCACAGCACCACACAGCTTAACACTGGGACACCACAGCACCACACAGCTTAACACTGGGACACCACAGCACCACAAAGCTTAACACTGGGACACCACAGCACACACAGCTTAACACTGGGACACCTCAGCACCACACAGCTTAACACTGGGACACCACAGCACCACAAAGCTTAACACTGGGACACCACAGCACCACAAAGCTTAACACTGGGACACCACAGCACCACAAAGCTTAACACTGGGACACCTCAGCACCACAAAGCTTAACACTGGGACACCACAGCACCACAAAGCTTAACACTGGGACACCACAGCACCACACAGCTTAACACTGGGACACCACAGCACCACACAGCTTAACACTGGGACACCACAGCACCACAAAGCTTAACACTGGGACACCACAGCACCACACAGCTTAACACTGGGACACCACAGCACCACAAAGCTTAACACTGGGACACCACAGCACCACACAGCTTAACACTGGGACACCTCAGCACCACACAGCTTAACACTGGGACACCACAGCACCACAAAGCTTAACACTGGGACACAACAGCACCTCAAAGCTTAACACTGGGACACCACAGCACCACAAAGCTTAACACTGGGAGCACCACACAGACACTTAACACTGGGACACCACAGCACCACACAGCTTAACACTGGGACACCACAGCACCACACAGCTTAAATCTGGGACACCACAGCACCACAAAGCTTAACACTGGGACACCACAGCACCACACAGCTTAACACTGGGACACCACAGCACCACAAAGCTTAACACTGGGACACCACAGCACCACACAGCTTAACACTGGGACACCACAGCACCACAAAGCTTAACACTGGGACACCACAGCACCACACAGCTTAACACTGGGACACCACAGCACCACAAAGCTTAACACTGGGACACCACAGCACCACACAGCTTAACACTGGGACACCACAGAACCACAAAGCTTAACACTGGGACAACACAGCACCACAAAGCTTAACACTGGGACACCACAACACCACAAAGCTTAACACTGGGACACCACAGCACCACACAGCTTAACACTGGGACACCACAGCACCACAAAGCTTAACACTGGGACACCACAGCACCACAAAGCTTAACACTGGGACACCACAGCACCACAAAGCTTAACACTGGGACACCACAGCACCACAAAGCTTAACACTGGGACACCACAGCACCACAAAGCTTAACACTGGGACACCACAGCACCACAAAGCTTAACACTGGGACACCACAGCACCACACAGCTTAACACTGGGACACCACAGCACCACACAGCTTAACACTGGGACACCACAGCACCACACAGCTTAACACTGGGACACCACAGCACCACTCAGCTTAACACTGGGACACCACAGCACCACACAGCTTAAAACTGGGACACCACAGCACCACAAAGCTTAACACTGGGACACCACAGCACCACACAGCTTAACACTGGGACACCACAGCACCACAAAGCTTAACACTGGGACACACAGCACCACCACAAAGCTTAACACTGGGACACCACAGCACCACACACAGCTTAACACTGGAACACCACAGCACCACAAAGCTTAACACTGGGACACCACAGCACCACACAGCTTAACACTGGGACACCACAGCACCACACAGCTTAACACTGGGACACCACAGCACCACACAGCTTAACACTGGGACACCACAGCACCACAAAGCTTAACACTGGGACACCACAGCACCACAAAGCTTAACACTGGGACACCACAGCACCACAAAGCTTAACACTGGGACACCACAGCACCACAAAGCTTAACACTGGGACACCACAGCACCACACAGCTTAACACTTGGACACCACAGCACCACAAAGCTTAACACTGGGACACCACAGCACCACAGCTTAACACTGGGACACCTCAGCACCACACAGCTTAACACTGGGACACCACAGCACCACAAAGCTTAACACTGGGACACCACAGCACCACAAAGCTTAACACTGGGACACCACAGCACCACACCAAGCTTAACACTGGGACACCTCAGCACAGCACAAAGCTTAACACTGGGACACCACAGCACCACAAAGCTTAACACTGGGACACCACAGCACCACACAAAGCTTAACACTGGGACACCACAGCTTAACACTGGGACACCACAGCACACAGCTTAACACTGGGACACCACAGCACCACAAAGCTTAACACTGGGGCACCACAGCTTAACACTGGGACACCAAAGCACTACATAGCTTAACACTGGGGCACCACAGCACCACACTGCTTAACACTGGGACACCACAGCACCACAAAGCTTAACACTGGGACACCACAGCACCACAAAGCTTAACACTGGGACACCACAGCACCACAAAGCTTAACACTGGGACACCACAGCACCACAAAGCTTAACACTGGGACACCACAGCACCACAAAGCTTAACACTGGGACACCACAGCACCACAGCTTAACAGCTTAACACTGGGACACCACAGCACACACAAGCTCAGCAGCACCACACAGCTTAACACTGGGACACCACAGCACCACACAGCTTAACACTGGGACACCACAGCACCACAAAGCTTAACACTGGGACACCACAGCACCACAAAGCTTAACACTGGGACACCACAGCACCACACAGCTTAACACTGGGACACCACAGCACCACACAGCTTAACACTGGGACACACCAGCACAGCTTAACACTGGGACACCACAGCACCACACAGCTTAACACTGGGACACCACAGCACCACAAAGCTTAACACTGGGACACCACAGCACCACAAGCAGCTTAACACTGGGACACCACAGCACCACACAAAGCTTAACACTGGGACACCACAGCACCACAAAGCTTAACACTGGGACACCACAGCACCACAAAGCTTAACACTGGGACACCACAGCACCACAAAGCTTAACACTGGGACACCACAGCACCACAAAGCTTAACACTGGGACACCACAGCACCACAAAGCTTAACACTGGGACACACCACAGCACCACACAGCTTAACACTGGGACACCACAGCACCACACAGCTTAACACTGGGACACCACAGCACCACACAGCTTAACACTGGGACACCAGCAGCACCACAAAGCTTAACACTGGGACACCTCAGCACCACAAAGCTTAACACTGGGACACCACAGCACCACAAAGCTTAACACTGGGACACCACAGCACCACACAGTTTAACACTGGGACACCACAGCAACACAGAGCTTAACACTGGGACACCACAGCACCACACAGTTTAACACTGGGACACCATTCCCCCACACAGCTTAACACTGGGACACCACAGCCCCACACAGCTTAACACTGGGACACCACAGCACCACACAGCTTAAAACTGGGACACCACAGCACCACACAGCTTAACACTGGGACACCACAGACACCACAAAGCTTAACACTGGGACACCACAGCACCACACAGCTTAACACTGGGACACCACAGCACCACAAAGCTTAACACTGGGGACACCACAGACACCACAGCACCACAAAGCTTAACACTGGGACACCACAGCCCACACTGGGACACAGCTTACCACTGGGACACCTCAGCAACACAAAGCTTAACACTGGGACACCACAGCACCACACAGCTTAACACTGGGACACCACAGCACCACAAAGCTTAACACTGGGACACCTCAGCACCACACAGCTTAACACTGGGACACCACAGCACCACACAGCTTAACACTGGGACACCACAGCACCACAAAGCTTAACACTGGGACACCACAGCACCACAAAGCTTAACACTGGGACACCACAGCACCACAGCTTAACACTGGGACACCCACACCAGCTTAACACTGGGACACCACAGCACCACACAGCTTAACACTGGGACTCCTCAGCACCGCAAAGCTTAACACTGGGACACCACAGCACCACAAAGCTTAACACTGGGACACCACACAGCTTAACACTGGGACACCACAGCACCACACAGCTTAACACTGGGACACCACAGCACCACAAAGCTTAACACTGGGACACCACAGCACCACAAAGCTTAACACTGGGACACCACAGCACCACAAAGCTTAACACTGGGACACCACAGCACCACAAAGCTTAACACTGGGACACCACAGCACCACACAGCTTAACACTGGGACAACACAGCACCACACAGCTTAACACTGAGACACCTCAGCACCGCAAAGCTTAACTCTGGGACACCTCAGCACCAAAAAGCTTAACACTGGGACACCATAGCACAACACAGCTTTACACTGGGACACCACAGCACCACAAAGTTTACCACTGGGACACCACAGCACCTCAAAGCTTAACACTGGAACGCCACAGCACCACAAAGCTTAACACCGGGGCACCACAGCACAACAAAGCCTAACATTGGGACACCATAGCACCACAAAGCTTAACACTGGGACACCTCAGCACCACACAGCTTAAAACTGGGACACCACAGCACCACAAAACTTAACACTGGGACACCTCAACACCTGAAAGCTTAACACTGGGACACCTCAGCACCACACAGCTTAACACTGGGACACCACAGCACCACAAAGCTTAACACTGGGACACCACAGCACCACAAAGCTTAACACTGGGACACTACATCACCACACAGCTTAACACTGGGACACCACAGCACCACACAGCTTAACACTGGGACACCACAGCAACACAGAGCTTAACACTGGGACACCACAGCACCACACAGCTTAACACTGGGACACCACAGCACCACAAAGCTTAACACTGGGACACCACAGCACCACACAGCTTAACACAGGGACACCACAGCACCACAAAGCTTAACACTGGGACACCACAGCACCACACAGCTTAACACTGGGACACCACAGCACCCAGCACCAAAGCTTAACACTGGGACTGGGACACCACAGCACCACAAAGCTTAACACTGGGACACCACAGCACCACAAAGCTTAAACACCTGGCACCACACAGCTTAACACTGGGACACCACAGCACCACACAGCTTAACACTGGGACACCACCACCACAAAGCACCACAAAGCTTAACACTGGGACACCTCAGCACCACTTAAAGCTTAACACTGGGACACCTCAGCACCACACAGCTTAACACTGCGACACCACAGCACCACAAAGCTTAACACTGGGACACCACAGCACCACAAAGCTTAACACTGGGACACTACAGCACCACACAGCTTAACACTGGGACACAGCAGCTTAACACTGGGACACCACAGCACCACACAGCTTAACACTGGGACACCACCACAGCACCACACAGTTTAACACTGGGACACCACAGCACCACACAGCTTAACACTGGGACACCACAGCACCACACAGCTTAACACTGGGACACCACAGCACCACAAAGCTTAACACTGGGACACCTCAGCACCACACAGCTTAACACTGGGACACCACAGCACCACAAAGCTAAACATTGGGACACCACAGCACCACACAGCTTAAAAATGGAACACCACAGCACCACAACTTAGCTGGGACACCACAGCACCACACAGCTTAACACTGGGACACCACAGCACCACACAGCTTAAACTGGGACACACACAGCAACACACACAGCTTAACACTGGGACACCACAGCACCACACAGCTTAACACTGGGACACCACAGCACCACAAAGCTTAACACTGGGACACCTCAGCACCACACAGCTTAACACTGGGACACCACAGCACCACACAGCTTAACACTGGGACACCACAGCACCACACAGCTTAACACTGGGACACCACAGCACCACAAAGCTTAACACTGGGACACCACAGCACCACACAGCTTAACACTGGGACACCACAGCACCACAAAGCTTAACACTGGGACACCACAGCACCACACAGCTTAACACTGGGACACCACAGCACCACAAAGCTTAACACTGGGACACCACAGCACCACACAGCTTAACACTGGGACACCACAGCACCACAAAGCTTAACACTGGGACACCACAGCACCACAAAGCTTAACACTGGGACACCACAGCACCACAAAGCTTAACACTGGGACACCACAGCACCACACAGCTTAACACTGGGACACCACAGCACCACAAAGCTTAACACTGGGACACCACAGCACCACAAAGCTTAACACTGGGACACTACAGCACCTCAAAGCTTAACACTGGGACACCACAGCAAAACAAACCTTAACATTGGGACACCTCAGCACCACAAAGCTTAACACTGGGACACCACAGCGCCACACAGCTTAATTCTGGGACACCACAGCACCACACAGCTTAACACTGGGACACCTCAGCACCGCAAAGCTTTACACTGGGACACCACGGCACAACACAGCTTAACACTGGGACACCACAGCACCACACAGCTTAACACTGGGACACCACAGCACCACAAAGCTTAACACTGGGACACCACAGCACCACAAAGCTTAACACTGGGACACCACAGCACCACAAAGCTTAACACTGGGACACCACAGCACCACACAGCTTAACACTGGGACACCACAGCACCACAAAGCTTAACACTGGGACACCTTAACACTGGGCACCACAAAGCACAAAGCTTAACACTGGGACACCACAGCACCACACAGCTTAACACTGGGACACCACAGCACCACAAAGCTTAACACTGGGACACTACAGCACCTCAAAGCTTAACACTGGGACACCACAGCACCACAAAGCTTAGCACTGGGACACCTCAACACCACACAGTTCAACACTGGGACACCACAATATCACACAGCTTAACACTGGGACACCACAGCACCACACAGCTTAACACTGGGACACCTCAGCAACACAAAGCTTAACACTGGGACACCTCAGCACCACACAGCTTAACACTGGGACACCACAGCACCACAAAGCTTAACACTGGGACACCACAGCACCACAAAGCTTAACACTGGGACACCACAGCACCACACAGCTTAACACTGGGACACCACAGCACCACAAAGCTTAACACTGGGACACCTCAGCACCACACAGCTTAACACTGGGACACCACAGCACCACACAGCTTAACACTGGGACACCACAGCCCACACAGCTTAACACTGGGACACCACAGCACCACACAGCTTAACACTGGGACACCACAGCACCACACAGCTTAACACTGGGACACACAGCACAGCACCACAAAGCTTAACACTGGGACACCACAGCACCACAAAGCTTAACACTGGGACACCACAGCACCACACAGCTTAACACTGGGACACCACAGCACCACACAGCTTAACACTGGGACACCACAGCACCACAAAGCTTAACACTGGGACACCACAGCACCACAAAGCTTAACACTGGGACACCACAGCACCACAAAGCTTAACACTGGGACACCACAGCACCACAAAGCTTAACACTGGGACACCACAGCACCACAAAGCTTAACACTGGGACACCACAGCACCACAAAGCTTAACACTGGGACACCACAGCACCACACAGCTTAACACTGGGCTTAGCTTACACTGGGACACCTCAGCACTACACAGCTTAACACTGGGACACCACAGCACCACAAAGCTTAACACTGGGACACCACAGCACCACAAAGCTTAACACTGGGACACCACAGCACCACAAAGCTTAACACTGGGACACCACAGCACCACAAAGCTTAACACTGGGACACCACAGCACCACAAAGCTTAACACTGGGACACCACAGCACCACACAGCTTAACACTGGGACACCACAGCACCACAAAGCTTAACACTGGGACACCACAGCACCACACAGCTTAACACTGGGACACCACAGCACCACACAGCTTAACACTGGGACACCACACCCCCACACAGCTTAACACTAACACTGGGACACCACAGCACACACAGCTTAACACTGGGACACCACAGCACCACAAAGCTTAACACTGGGACACCACAGCACCACAAAGCTTAACACTGGGACACCACAGCACCACACAGCTTAACACTGGGACACCACAGCACCACACAGCTTAACACTGGGACACCACAGCACCACAAAGCTTAACACTGGGACACCACAGCACCACACAGCTTAACACTGGGACACCTCAGCACCACAAAGCTTAACACTGGGACACCTCAGCACCACACAGCTTAACACTGGGACACCACAGCACCACACAGCTTAACACTGGGACACCACAGCACCACACAGCTTAACACTGGGACACCACAGCACCACAAAGTTTAACACTGGGACACCACAGCACCACACAAGCTTAACACTGGGACACCACAGCACCACAAAGCTTAACACTGGGACACCACAGCACCACAAAGCTTAACACTGGGACACCACAGCACCACAAAGCTTAACACTGGGGAGCACACTGGGACACCACACACCACAAAGCTTAACACTGGGGCACACCACAGCACAGCACAAAGCTTAACACTGGGACACCACAGCACCACAAAGCTTAACACTGGGACACCACAGCACCACACAGCTTAACACTGGGACACCACAGCACCGCAAAGCTTAACACTGGGACACCACAGCACCACAAAGCTTAACACTGGGACACCACAGCACCACACAGCTTAACAGCACCACCACACAGCTTAACACTGGGACACCACAGCACCACAAAGCTTAACACTGGGACACCACAGCACCACACAGCTTAACACTGGGACACCACAGCACCACACAGCTTAACACTGGGACACCACAGCACCACACAGCTTAAATCTGGAACACCACAGCACCACAAAGTTTAAGACTGGGACATCTCAGCACTACACACTGGGACACCACAGCACCACAAAGCTTAATACTGGGACACCACGTCACCACACAGCTTAACACTGGGACACCACAGCACCACAAAGCTTAACACTGGGACACCACAGCACCACAAAGCTTAACACTGGGACACCTCAGCACCACAAAGCTTAACACTGGGACATCACAGCACCACAAAGCTTAACACTGGGACACCTCAGCACCACACAGCTTAACACTGGGACACCACAGCACCACACAGCTTAACACTGGGACACCACAGCACCACACAGCTTAACACTGGGACACCACAGCACCACAAAGCTTAACACTGGGACACCACAGCACCACACAGCTTAACACTGGGACACCACAGCACCACAAAGCTTAACACTGGGACACCTTAGCACCACAAAGCTTAACACTGGGACACCACAGCACCACAAAGCTTAACACTGGGACACCACAGCACCACAAAGCTTAACACTGGGACACCACAGCACCACAAAGCTTAACACTGGGACACCACAGCACCACAAAGCTTAACACTGGGACACCACAGCACCACACAGCTTAACACTGGGACACCACAGCACACAAAGCTTAACACACCACAGCACCACAAAGCTTAACACTGGGACACCACAGCTTAACACACACAGCACACAAAGCTTAACACTGGGACACCACACCACACAGCTTAACACTGGGACACCACAGCACCACAAAGCTTTAACACTGGGACACCACAGCACCACACAGCTTAACACTGGGACACCACAGCACCACACAGCTTAACACTGGGACACCACAGCACCACACAGCTTAACACTGGGACACCACAGCACCACAAAGCTTAACACTGGGACACCACAGCACACACACAGCAAAGCTTAACACTGGGACACCACAGCACCACAAAGCTTAACACTGGGACACCACAGCACCACAAAGCTTAACACTGGGACACCTCACACAAAGCTTAACACTGGGACACCACAGCACCACAAAGCTTAACACTGGGACACCACAGCACCACAAAGCTTAACACTGGGACACCACAGCACCACAAAGCTTAACACTGGGACACCACAGCACCACACAAGCTTAACACTGGGACACCACAGCACCACAAAGCTTAACACTGGGACACCACAGCACCACAAAGCTTAACACTGGGACACCACAGCACCACACAGCTTAACACTGGGACACCTCAGCACCACACAGCTTAACACTGGGACACTTAACACTGGGACACCACAGCACCACACAGCTTAACACTGGGACACCTTAACAGCACCACACAGCTTAACACTGGGACACCACAGCACCACAAAGCTTAACACTGGGACACCTACAGCACCACAAAGCTTAACACTGGGACACCACAGCACCACACAGCTTAACACTGGGACACCACAGCACCACACAGCACAGCACCACAAAGCTTAACACTGGGACACCACAGCACCACACAGCTTAACACTGGGACACCACAGCACCACACAGCTTAACACTGGGACACCACAGCACCACACAGCTTAACACTGGGACACCACAGCACCACAAAGCTTAAAACTGGGACACCACAGCACCACACAGCTTAACACTGGGACACCACAGCACCACACAGCTTAACACTGGGACACCCACACCACACTGGGACACCACAGCACCACACAGCTTAACTCTGGGACACCACAGCACCACACAGCTTAACACTGGGACACCTCAGCACCGCAAAGCTTTAAACTGGGACACCACGGCACAACACAGCTTAACACTGGGACACCACAGCACCGCAAAGCTTAACACTGGGACACCACAGCACCACAAAGCTTAACACTGGGACACCACAGCACCACAAAGCTTAACACTGGGACACCACAGCACCACAAAGCACACTGGGACACCACAGCACCTAACACTGGGACACCACAGCACCACAAAGCTTAACACTGGGACACCACAGCACCACACAGCTTAACACTGGGACACCACAGCACCACAAAGCTTAACACTGGGACACCTCAGCACCACAAAGCTTAACACTGGGACACCACAGCACCACAAAGCTTAACACTGGGACACCACAGCACCACACAGCTTAACACTGGGACACCACAGCACCACACAGCTTAACACTGGGACACCTCAGCACCGCAAAGCTTAACACTGGGGACACCACACAGCTTAACACCACACACAAAGCACACTGGGCACAGCACCAAAGCTTAACACTGGGACACCACAGCACCACAAAGCTTAACACTGGGACACCACAGCACCACAAAGCTTAACACTGGGACACCACCACAGCACCACAAAGCTTAACACTGGGACACCACAGCACCACACAGCTTAACACTGGGACACCACAGCACCACACAGCTTAACACTGGGGCACCACAAAGCTTAACACTGGGACACCACAGCACCACAGCTTAACACTGGGACACCACAGCACCACAAAGCTTAACACTGGGACACCACAGCACCACAAAGCTTAACACTGGGACACCACAGCACCACAAAGCTTAACACTGGGACACCACAGCACCACAAAGCTTAACACTGGGACACCACAGCACCACAAAGCTTAACACTGGGACACCACAGCACCACACAGCTTAACACTGGGACACCACAGCACCACAAAGCTTAACACTGGGACACACCACACTGGGCACCACACACAAAGCTTAACACTGGGACACCACAGCACCACAAAGCTTAACACTGGGACACCACAGCACCACAAAGCTTAACACTGGGACACCACAGCTGGGACACCACACACACAGCTTAACACTGGGACACCTCAGCACCACACAGCTTAACACTGGGACACCACAGCACCACACAGCTTAACACTGGGACACCTCAGCACCACAAAGCTTAACACTGGGACACCACAGCACCACACAGCTTAACACTGGGACACCACAGCACCACAAAGCTTAACACTGGGACACCTCAGCACCACAAAGCTTAACACTGGGACACCACAGCACCACAAAGCTTAACACTGGGACACCACAGCACCACACAGCTTAACACTGGGACACCACAGCACCACAAAGCTTAACACTGGGACACCACAGCACCACAAAGCTTAACACTGGGACACCACAGCACCACACAGCTTAACACTGGGACACCACAGCACCTCAAAGCTTAACACTGGGACACCACAGCACCACAAAGCTTAACACTGGGACACTACAGCACCTAAAAGCTTAACACTGGGACACCACAGCACCACACAGCTTAACACTGGGACACCTCAGCACCACAAAGCTTAACACTGGGACACCACAGCACCACAAAGCTTAACACTGGGACACCTCAGCACCACAAAGCTTAACACTGGGACACCACAGCACCACACAGCTTAACACTGGGACACCATAGCACCACAAAGCTTAACACTGGGACTATACAGCACCACACAATTTAACACTGGGACACCACAGCACCACACAGCTTAACACTGGGACACCACAGCACCACAAAGCTTAACACTGGGACACCACAGCACCACACAGTTTAACACTGGGACACCACACCCCCACACAGCTTAACACTGGGACACCACAGCACCACACAGCTTAACACTGGGACACCACAGCACCACAAAGCTTAACACTGGGACACCACAGCACCACAAAGCTTAACACTGGGACACCACAGCACCACAAAGCTTAACACTGGGACACCACAGCACCACACAGCTTAACACTGGGACACCACAGCACCACACAGCTTAACACTGGGACACCACAGCACCACAAAGCTTAACACTGGGACACCACAGCACCACAAAGCTTAACACTGGGACACCACAGCACCACAAAGCTTAACACTGGGACACCACAGCACCACAAAGCTTAACACTGGGACACCACAGCACCACACAGCTTAACACTGGGACACCACAGCACCACAAAGCTTAACACTGGGACACCACAGCACCACAAAGCTTAACACTGGGACACCACAGCACCACAAAGCTTAACACTGGGACACCACAGCACCACAAAGCTTAACACTGGGACACCACAGCACCACACAGCTTAACACTGGGACACCACAGCACCACAAAGCTTAACACTGGGACACCACAGCACCACAAAGCTTAACACTGGGACACCACAGCACCACAAAGCTTAACACTGGGACACCACAGCACCACAAAGCTTAACACTGGGACACCTCAGCACCACACAGCTTAACACTGGGACACCACAGCACCACAAAGCTTAACACTGGGACACCACAGCACCACAAAGCTTAACACTGGGACACCACAGCACCACAAAGCTTAACACTGGGACACCACAGCACCACCACAAAGCTTAACACTGGGACACCACTGCACCACACAGCTTAACACTGGGACACCACAGCACCACACAGCTTAACACTGGGACACCACAGCACCACAAAGCTTAACACTGGGACACCACAGCACCACAAAGCTTAACACTGGGACACCACAGCACCACAAAGCTTAACACTGGGACACCACAGCACCACAAAGCTTAACACTGGGACACCACAGCACCGCACAGCTTAACACTGGGACACCACAGCACCACAAAGCTTAACACTGGGACACCACAGCACCACACAGCTTAACACTGGGACACCACAGCACCACAAAGCTTAACACTGGGACACCTCAGCACCACAAAGCTTAACACTGGGACACCTCAGCACCACACAGCTTAACACTGGGACACCTCAGCACCACAAAGCTTAACACTGGGACACCTCAGCACCACACAGCTTAACACTGGGACACCACAGCACCACACAGCTTAACACTGGGACACCACAGCACCACAAAGCTTAACACTGGGACACCTCAGCACCACAAAGCTTAACACTGGGACACCTCAGCACCACACAGCTTAACACTGGGACACCACAGCACCACAAAGCTTAACACTGGGACACCTCAGCACCACACAGCTTAACACTGGGACACCTCAGCACCACAAAGTGTTTAACATCACTTCTCCATTCATTCAATGTTTTCTTTATTGCCTGCTATTCTTCAGTTGTTCTTTGTTCTTCCTCTCTCTATTTGTGTTCCATCACCTTCCATTGTTTATAATGTTATCCCTGTGTTGCCACTATTTCCTCTTTGTTTGCTTGCTCTCACAGCCCCTGTGAGTGTGTGTTTGTGAACTGTGCTGAACGTGTTGGAACGGATTGCTACCTGTGTGACAACTACTCTCCACTGATATATATATTTCCCCATAGGACTTTACCACTCGCAATATAGATCGACACTGAAAACATTCCATATAGATGTCAGAGATAATTTTTTATATGTCATTATTGAAAAACAACGGAGGATGATTTTTTATTATAATAGAATCCATGAGACATATTCCTGTGTTGAGAATGGGTACAATTCACTATGGTGCCGTCAGTAGGAACATCAGATGCTCAATATTTTGTCTAAAATGGAAAGAGTCTGTCATTGCCATGTAGCAGCTTAACTGTTCGTAGTTATGTATTCATGTCAAAAACTTTTTTTTTCCTATCTTTGTTACCTTACACGACAGCAATATTCCTGAGGGATGTTATCTATCCTAGTTCAGCAAGGATCGTGTACCTGCTAGCATGGGTAATAATCACACATATATTTATCTAGGGTTAATAATACCATACATTTAATAGGCACACCTAGCAGAAACAATTTATTAAACGAAAAAGTAAAAATGTATATAAAATGTATATATAAATTCCTTAGTACATGGCATGACACGATTACTGCAATTATCTATCCAGTGTAGACTTTATATGGCTTTTAATATTTAATCTGTCTCCTCAGATAACTATCAACTACAAGAGAACAAAGAATACACTGAACTTAAGTTAAAGTAGAACTACAAGTTGACAGCCCAGACCACCGCCAGTTACTACTCTCTGAGGCGACGCTGGCTGCCTCACCGCCACGAGGCCTCACTCCCTCAGAGTTATCACTTATGAATAATAACTCTTTACTAACACACTACACACTGAAATAATCACTCTCACTCAGACACTGTCACACTAACATAACATATATGCATTCTAATAACATAATAAACTTTCTTAAATGGCTTAAATTACTATTAGTGTATATAATTGTTCCACCAGCTGGACGCGTCTCTAGCCTCCTCCCTGCACACGTGTCCACAGCAAGTACACCTGACTAATACCTGTACCCTCTCAAGCAAACCCTTCCTCATACAATGAACTACAGTATACAATACTGGCATACTTTCTACTATAAACTCAACATATATCGGCCCACCGATATATATAACATTCTCTCATATACATCCGACAATATGAGATGGGTGTATGAAATGTGTAACTCTGAGAACCGGGTCTTTTAACTGGGTCGTAACAGGGTAGTAATGTCATTTATATTGTTCAAACAGTTCTGACTATCCATTCACCAAACCCTAACAAAACACTGGCTGTCGAGGACTGGGCGGCGGGGACGTTGAGCCCTGAAATCATCGCCAGGTAAGGCTTCGCCATCTCTGAAATCTCCAGCCCTGGAGAAATGACAATGGTTCCCCTACTTGGTCAATATTTCTGGACAAGCTGAAGACGAATACAACATCTCGGAAGGGCAACATTGTCACTATGGCTGCGCTCTTCTCTAGAACATCATCTCCTTACTGATCATTCATTCCTCTCCAGATAACTCCTCTTTTATGCCATTTATCATACGTATTCAGATTTACACTAAATTAATTGGTAAGTAAACATCCAAAAAAATAAATAGAAGCTTTTTAAGGGCAAGCATAAATATGAACTGATGCATGATAACATGATAACAACCTCTAAATTACCTAACATATAAATGAGAAAATGTTTGTCTCTTTCCAAGATTGCAGGCCTGACACTTGAGGTTAACCTCATGCAACGTTGATCGCTGATTTGTGATTGTATGGTGGGTGCCAACTGTTGTGTTGGAGTCGACCACTGACCCCGCTTGAAGAATGATTTGACTCCTGTGATAACAAACATCTCCGATTAACCCATAGAGTGGTTTAAAATAGAATTCAGTAACTCTATGACACTATCAATAATGTCAAACCCCTAAGCTTTTGAAAAAAATAATTAATATCCCTGAAAATTTACACATGCTCTTCAAATTCCGCATTTCCGATTGGTATAACACTTACTGCTTTACTACCGTCAATGCATTATATGAGGACCTGGTCACTGAAGTAACCGCTTTTTATGACAATGTTGTAAAATCCACAAGACCCAAAACATAGAGTGATTTAAAATAGAATTCAGTAACTCTATGACTAATCATCCTGTGTGATGAGGATTTTTTACCTCCACGTAGCTAGGATTTTGACACACTGTACTTCACTTCATATAGTCTACGGTAGCTGCATAAATGCAGTTGTACCTAATGTGTTAATAATAATAAAAAAATGAATATTCAGACAATATCCTGTTATCGATATTGAAGCAATGTAGGAAATGTTGATTTTAAGTTGATATCGTTGACTGAAGATTACTCGAGACAATTTTGCTCAAAGGGAGAGAGAGAGAGAGAGAGTGAGAGAGAGAGTGAGAGAGAGAGAGAGAGAGAGAGAATAGGTGGAAAAAAGGTAAAGAAAATGAGAGAGAGAGAGAGAGAGAGAGAGAGAGAGAGAGAGAGAGAGAGAGAGAGAGAGAGAGAGAGAGAGAGAGAGAGAGAGAGAGAGAGAGAGAGAGAGATAGGGAAGAAGAAATAGAAAAGGCTTGGAAGGAGAGAGAATGGGAGAGAGAGAGAGAGAGAGAGAGAGAATGGGTGGGAGGGAAGAGAGAATGGGATGGAGGGAATCAGAAGAAGGAAGGAAGATAGGAAGAGAACTGGAAGGAAGAAAGGATGGAAAAGAGGAGATAATGTGAAGGAGGAAAATTGGAAGGGAGAATGGTAGAGGAGTGAGATTGGTAGGGAGGGACAGAGCAGGAAATGGGGAACATTGTAGGGACAGAAAATGTGATGTAGAGAGAAATGGAGGGAGGTAAAATGGAAAGGGAGAATGGGAGATTGTTGGGGAATGAAGGAGAATGGGAGAAAGAATGGTAGGGAGGGAGACTTGGAGAACGGGAAGGAGGAAGAGAGAGAGAGACATACAGATAGATCAATAAACTGGTACCTCATGGTACCCCATCTATCTATTAAAGACAAAGTCTGTCCAAGGTTATAAGCCATGCAGACTTTTTGGGTCCGCTTCCTGCAACGTTGCATGCATGTTGCTAATGTTTGGAGGGCCTTATACAAGTCTGGGTCAGCCTTTCAACTGAAATCGGCCATTGCACCCTTTTCCACGATGTGGGTCTGCATGGCCTTTTGAGAAAGCAGTCCCCGTGCTGAAGTGGTAACACTCGCCTGACTCTTCGCGAACTTTGGCCTGGGTTCGTATCCTGGCCGGGGAGGATTTACTGGGCACCAATCCTTAACTGTAGCTTCTGTTCACCCAGCAGTGAATGGGTACCTGGTTGTTAAAGATTTGGAGGGAAGTAATCTAGGGAAAAATTAGGATTAATGACTTGTCCAAAACCTTATGAGTGCTATTGGCTGTACAAGTATGTAACAACTCTTTTAAATATAAATAAATAAATAAATAAACATTCACATAGAGGGAGGATATGAACTCTGTAAAGGAAAGTCCTTAGAGATTTACGTTTGTATTATTGTTAGTGTATTCAGATACTGACTTGCTAACCGAGTGATCAGATGAGAGTTTTGTGTTCTGGTCACAGCCGTTTGATTACAGTGATGCAGATAGTGTGTAGTGGAAATAGGTACAGTTGGATAAACAAAAAACTCTAATGGAGTGTATTTGTGTAATTTACGTATAGATTTGAACTGCACCAAGTCCTGAGTATATTATCCAGGTCCGACTATCGGGTTAGGACGAGATGTAAGTCTCGTCCTCACTGCATTCTCAGACCTGGATAATGCACGCACGAGAGTGCGAAACACCAAGTGTGGTTCAAATATTTACATAAAAAAAAACTTAAGTGTGGTTTTTGTTATCCTATGTTATTATGTTTGTCTTAAGACAGCACCATTACTTAAATTCTTACTGTGATAGGGGGAGTATGGGGAGGGTGTGTGTTAGTGAAGATGGTATGGTGTAAAGATGTTCACAGTACTGAAGACAGTGGGTTGAGAAAATGCTGCAGTTATAGGGTAAAATGGGGAAAGTGTGTTTCGGTGTTTACTTGGAGGGAGGAAACTAGGTGAATGTAAATGGGTGAAGGCTGGGAGGGTGTTTGTGGACAGATAAGGGGAGGTTGCGTGTGGGGGTAGATGGGGAGGTTATTCGAAGGGGTATATGAGATGTGCTTAGAGGAGGCAGGTAGTATGTATAGCGATACACCTGGGGAGGGTGTGTGTTGTGGGAGACAGTAAACGTGTTTGGTGGAGAGAGAGGGAGGGTGTGTATCGAAGAAGATGCGAGAGGCGTATGTCGTAGGAAACCTGTAAGAGTGTGCGACCCGGGCACCGCCGGCTACCCCATCCAGTAATTCTATAATAATATGATAATCCTGTATAATGACTGGAGTAGCCTAATTATTAACGTGTGCTGGGGTGGAAATACAGAGAGAACTAAGAAATCAAATCACATTGACTGTCCGCAACAGACCGAGATCTGGGATGCTGAAGGTGCGAATGATCTGTCTCCACCTCTGTATGTTCCTCTCCGTTCGGCAACTCTCAGGAGACAGCGGGAAATGACGCCTCCAGCACTAAAGCGAAAGATAATGAGACAAGAGAAGACAGTCCGGAAAATGTCGGGGAATTTATGGCTGCTGAAGCTCCTTAATAATACATTTCTCTGAATTTGACGCCAGTTGTTTGTTTCACTTTATCACAGATGTTAATGGAGAGCGTCGCTTATCCTCAGTGACTACCATATAGTAACGTTAATTCAACATTGAGACAATGTTAATCTTGGATATTATGGAATATTATATACTCTGCTGCTATAGTTAACGGGAATATTATATACTCTGCTGCTCGGGAATATTATATACTCTGCTGCTCGGGAATATTATATACTCTGCTGCTCGGGAATATTATATACTCTGCTGCTCGGGAATATTATATACTCTGCTGCTCGGGAATATTATATACTCTGCTGCTCGGGAATATTATATACTCTGCTGCTCGGGAATATTATATACTCTGCTGCTCGGGAATATTATATACTCTGCTGCTCGGGAATATTATATACTCTGCTGCTCGGGATAGTTAAGACTTCCTTCAGATACTATTAATAAGATATGTTTCTCGGTGCTTTACTTTATCAGTAATGAAGACCAATAATGTTATGACCCATTATGACAATCTTACCCATTACTTCTACCCTACCTATTATTCAACTTTTCTCATTACTTATTCCTTACCTATTACTTCTACCCTACCCATTACTTCTACTTTACCCATTATTATACTTTACCCATTTCATATTCCTTACCCATTAATTAATCCTTACCCATTACATCTACCTTACCCATTACTTCTACCTTACCCATTTTTCTACTTTACCCATTACTTCTACTTTACCCATTACTTCTTCCTTACCCATTGCTTCTACCTTACCAATTACTTCTACCCTATCAATAACTTCTACCCTACTCATTACTTCTACTTTACCCATTACTTATTCCTTACCCATTACATCTACCTTACCCAATTTTCTACTTTACCCATTACATCTACCTTACCCATTTTTCTACTTTACCCATTACTTCTACTTTACCCATTACTTCTTCCTTACCCATTATTTCTACCTTACCCTTTACTTCTACCTTACCCATAACTTCTGTTTTACCCATTACTTCTACTTACCCATTACTTCCACTGTACCCATTACTTTTACCTTACCTATTACTTCTACCTAACCCATTACTTCTACTTTACCCATTACTTCTTCCTTACTCATTACTTATACCTTACGCATTACTTCTGCTTTACCCATTATTTCTACCTTACCCACTACTTCTACTGTTCCCATTACTTTGACCTTACCCATTACTCCTTCCTTACCTATTACTTCTTCCTTACCCATTACTTCTACCTTACCTATTAATTCTTCCTTACCCATTACTTCTTCGTTACCAGTTACTTCTACCTTATCCATTACTTCTTCCTTACCCATTACTTCTTCCTTACCCATTACTTCCTCGTTACCTATTACTTTGACCTTACCCATTACTCCTTCCTTACCTATTACTTCTTCCTTACCCATTACTTCTTCGTTACCCATTACTTCTTCCTTATCCATTACTTCTACCCTACCTATTACTTCTACCTTTCCTATTACTTCTTCCTTACCCATCACTTCTGCCTTTCCCATTTCTTGTACTCTACCCATTACTTCTACCTTTCCCAATACTTCTTCCTTACACATTACTTCTTCCTTACCCATTACTTCTACCTTACCCATTACTTCTACCTTACCCAATACTTCTTCCTTACCCATTACTTCTACCTTACCCAATACTTCTTCCTTACCCAATACTTCTTCCTTACCCATTACTTCTACCTTACCCAATACTTCTTCCTTACCCATTACTTCTACCTTACCCAATACTTCTTCCTTACCCAATACTTCTTCCTTACCCATTACTTCTACCTTACCTAATACTTCTTCCTTACCCATTACTTCTACCTTACCCATTACTTCTACCTTACCCATTACTTCTACCTTACCCAATACCTCTAAACAACAGAGATGAACTGTAAACATCGCATCTTCTCAAGCACCAAGCTAAACAAGGTCAATTTAACCCAAGCTCTCTAAGCATAAGCTGATATAGACCGAGTCAAGGAGATATAAATATTAAGCACGTAATAAACAAGTTATGTGGGATATACCTGTGAACAATTTTACCGTGGCTCTGAGCGCGAATATATTATGGCGATTAAGCAAACTTAGTGAAATTGCAAACAATTCGTATGAGTAAGAGGAAATCAGATTCATATTCATGAAGAACAAACAGCGGTCCCTGATTACTCAACCTCTATTAGATCTTCATGCATAAGAATCTCTGAACCCATCAGTTAAATATTCATGGGAAAAAAATTGAAAGATGGAAAATACCCATCAATAGGGGGTGAAACTAAGCAATTTCCTGCAGGTAATTGAGGAACTGCCCCTCGCCGACTGAGGACAACGGGCGGGACCCTATTTTACGATGTAAAATGGAGATGGGAAAGTGAAAGGGGATGAACGAGAAATAAGAAAAGAAAAATATATGACGGGTAGGAAGGGAAAGGGTAAAGTGTTTGGAATTGCTTATAATTTGAAAATTATATATTAACACTGCCAAATACAGCACTATCACATATAAGTGTCACATATAATGCTGCCACATAGCAATGTTACATATAACAGTGCTATTTGTGACAGTGACACATATCACACTTTCATATATAGCACTATCACATATAAATTGTTACATATAATACTGCCACGCATATAGCACTGCTACATATAACAGTGCTAATGTTACACAAGGAACATTATATATGATATATTTATATAAATAAAAATGGAAATGTTCGTTTGTTCAAAATCGCTAATCTCCGAAAGTTCTTCACCGATTCCTTTGAAATTTTCACACAATGTTCCATTCGCATCCGAGCGGTTTTTTTTATACATACTATATAGATGTTACGTCTGTGACGGGGAAAAGCGTGCTTTTTGAAAAACTGTTTTTCATGTGAGAGAACTCTTCAAAACCTCTTTACCGATTACTTTGAAATTTTGACACGATGTTGCATTCGAATAGGTGCGTGTTTTTATATATCTATTATATACATGCCTCACCTGTGACAGGATAAAACATGCTTTTTAAAAAAAAGAAAAACACTGCCATCAGTTGGATTTAAATGCAACACACGCTGTAATCTCCGAAAGTTCTTCACCGATTGCTTTGAAATTTTGACACAACGTTCCATTCGAATTATCTGTTATAAAGATGTCACACCTCTGACAGGTAAAAACATGTTTTTATTTAAAACAGCGCCATCTGTTCCATGTAATAGCAACACACCCACTATACTATATATGTTATGAAATCCATTTCAATGTTTCCGATTGCATTGATAAATTTAATTTTCATAGATTTCGATTAATTTAAATTTTTATTGAATTATTTTGTGTGACATTGTGTTGGAATTGAGCTGTGTTGTTTACCATACCGTTCATTTCGGAAGTATAAATATAGATCCCACACCTGTGACAGGTAAAAACATGTTTTCTTTTAAGAAACACCACCATCTGTTGCAAATAAGAGCCACACAAGCTATACTAAATATGTTACGATTCCATCTCAATGTTTTTGATTGTATTGACAAATTAAATTTCATACATTTTAATTTATTTTCACATTGCGTTGGAACTCAGCTATATTGTTTACCATACCACAGATAGTATAAGTATAGACGCCACACCTGTGACAGGAGAAAACATGATTTTTTTTTAAAACAGCGCCATCTGTTGCATGTAGGAGCAACTTATGCAATACTAAATAGATTAGGATTCCATTTCAATGTTTCTGATTTCATTGATAAATTGAATTTTTATATATTTCGAGTTTTTTTCATTTTGTTTTAATTATTTTGTGTGAGATTGCATTGGAATTGAGCTTTGTTGTTTACAATATCATTCATTTCGTGAGTATAGTTTATTTTTTTATTTTTTCAATGTTTTTCATTTCGTTTTTTATTTTTTTTCGTTTCGTTTTTTAATTGTTTTTCATTTCGTTTTTTTAATTGTTGTTCTTTTCGTTTTTTATTTGTTTTTCTTACATTTCAGTGTTGGGAACATCAGGTCATTTGATGTTCCCAATTTTTTTTCTGGGAACATCAGATCATTTAGGAATGCATCGGACGAGGGAGTGGGGAAATGGTAGGGAGGATGAGGGGACGAGAGTGAGGAATGATAGGGAGGATGAGGGGACGAGAGTGAGGAATGATAGGGAGGATGAGGGGACGAGAGTGAGGAATGATAGGGAGGATGAGGGGACAAGAGAGGGGGATATTGACAGGGAAGACGAGGAGACGGGGGAGTTGGGGATGGTGGGGGAAGAGGGGACGGGAAATGGAGATTGGTGGGGGAGGACGACGGGACGGGGGAGGGGGAAATGGTTGGGAGGACGAGGGAACTAAAGAGGGGGTGACGCATGGAGAGGACTGGGAGACAGTGGGAGGGTTGCTATTGCTCAGCAAAGCCCATGCGTGGCTGAGCAACAGCAACGCATGACCGGGTACAGCTTGTATATAATATATCTATATAAATAAAATTGGAAATGTTCGTTTGTTCAAAATCGCTAATCTCAGAAAGATCTTCACCGATTGCTTTGAAATTTTCACACAATGTTCCATTCGCATCCGAGCAGCTTTTTATATACAAATTATATTGATGTCATGTCTGTGACGGAAAAAAACATGCCTTTTTTGAAAAACTGAGTTTTCATGTGATTTTCATGTGAGGGAAATCTTCATAACATCTTTACCGATTGCTTTGAAATTTTAGCACGACGTTGCATTTGAATAGGCGCGTGTTTCTGTGTACCTCTTACATCCATGCCTTACCTGTGACCGGAGAAAACATGTTTTTTTTTTTGAAAAACATCGCCATCTGTTGGATGTAAGAGCAACACACGCTGTAATCTCCCAAACTTCTTCCCCGATTGCTTTGAAATTCTGACACAATGTTTCATTCGAATAGGTGCGTTTTTTTATATACCTACTATATAGATGCCACACCTGTGACAGGTAAAAATATGCGTTTTTTAAAAACAGCGCCATCTGTTGCACATAGTATCAACATGCACGCTATACTAAATATGTCATGAATTCCATTTCAATGTTTCCAACTGCATTGATAAATTTTATTTTCATTGATTTCGATTTTTTTAAATTATTTTGAGTGATATTGTGTTGGAATTGAGCTGTGTTGTTTACCATACCATTCATTTCGTAAGTATAAGTATAGATGCCACACCTATGACAGGTAAAGCTATGCTTTTCTTGAAAAACAGCGCCATCTGTTGCATGTAAGAGCAACACACATGCTATACTAAATATATTACAATTACATTTCAATGTTTCTGATTGCATTGATAAATTTAATTTTCATAGATTTTGATTCATTTTCATTTTGATTTAAATTATTTTGTGTGAATTTCATTGGAATTAAGCTGTGTTGTTTACCATACCATTCATTTCATAAGTATAGTTATTTTTTTTTTACTTTTTCATATTTTCATTTCAATTTTGAACTGTTTGTCTTATATTTCAGTGATGGGAACATCAGTTCACTTGATGTTCCCATCACTGAAATATGATGGATGAGGGAAATGGAAAATGGTGGGGCGGACAGAGGGACAGGGGAGTGGTTCATGGTGGGAAGGAAGAGGGGATGGTAGAGTGGGGAATGGTTGGGAGGCCGAGGAGACGGGTGAGGGGTGAATGGTGGGGAGGACTGGGGGACAGGGAAGGTTGCTGTAGCTCAGCAACGCGTGGCCGGGTACTGCTAGTATATATAAATAAAAATGAAAATGTTCGTTTGTTCAAAATCGCTAATCTCCGAAAGTTCTTCACCGATTGCTTTGAAATTTTCACACAACGTTCCATTCATATCCGAGCAGGTTTTTATATACATACTATATAGATGTCACATCTGTGACGGTAAAAAGCATGCTTTTTTCAAAACTGTGTTTTTCATGTGTTTTCTATGTGAGAGAAATCTTTGAAACCACTCTACCGATTGCTTTGAAATTTTGACACAAGGTTGCATTTGAATAGGCGTGTCATTTTATATACCTACTTTATACGTACCTCACCTGTGACAGGAAAAAAATGTTTTTTTTTGAAAAACAACACTATCTGTTTGACATAAGAGCAACACATGCTGTATATATATATATATATATATATATATATATATATATATATATATATATATATATATATATATATATATATATATATATATATATATATATATATATATATATATATATATATATATATATATATATATATATATATATATATATATATATATATATATATATACCTATCTTTATAGATTAGGTTAGGTTAGGTAGCCAAAAAAGTTAGGTTAGGTTAGGTTAGGTAGTCGAAAAAACATTAATTCATGAAAACTTGGCTTATTAGGCAAATCAGGCCTTGCATAGTAGGCTGAGAAGTGCGTTCTGGCTACTAGGTACGACATATATATATATATATATATATATATATATATATATATATATATATATATATATATATATATATATATATATATATATATATATATATATATGTCGTACCTAGTAGCCAGAACTCACTTCTCAGCCTACTATGCAAGGCCCGATTTGCCTAATAAGCCAAGTTTTCCTGAATTATTATATTTTCTATAATTTTTTTCTTATGAAATGATAAAGCTGCCCTTTTCACTATGTATGAGGTCAATTTTTTTTTATTGGATTTAAAATTAACGTAGATATATGACCGAACCTAACCAACCCTACCTAACCTAACCTAACCTATCTTTATAGGTAAGGTTAGGTTAGGTAGCCAAAAAAATCTAGGTTAGGTTAGGTTAGGTAGGTTAGGTAGACGAAAAAACATTAATTCATGAAAACTTGGCTTATTAGGCAAATCGGGCCTTGCATAGTAGGCTGAGAAGTGAGTTCTGGCTACTAGGTACGACATATATATATATATATATATATATATATATATATATATATATATATATATATATATATATATATATATATTATTAAATATGACCGAAAAAGTAAGATTAAACATTCTAACACGAATTTTCTCGATCTTTCTTACGTTTCTTTTCACTGTTGATGGTAATTCAAAAATCAATTCTCCAAAATTAATTTTTATTTCTAGTCTGATGCGACACTTGAGCGCGTTTCGTAAAACTTATTACATTTTCAAAGACATTAGTTTACAAACATACACAACTATAACTGAATAGAGCTTAAACATCTTCGAGTTTTTATACCTACATTTGGGTGAGGTGACATGTTACAATAGTTTTGGATGAGGTAAAAATAAACTTTTAACACAAGACAGGACACGAAACAATGGGTATCCTTTAAGGTAGGTAACTGCAGAAGGCCTATTTTTATTGGCCCATATTTCTTGATGCTTCTATATTGGAGCAGAGTCTTGAAGTGGGTAGAATATAGTTGTGCATTAATTGGCTGTTGATTGCTGGTGTTGACTTCTTGATGTGTAGTGCCTAGCAGACGTCAAGCCGCCTGCTATCGCTGTATCTATCGATGATTTCTGTGTTGTTTGCTAAGATTTCTCTGGTGATGGTTTGGTTGTAGGAAGAGACTATATGTTCCTTAATGGAGCCCTGTTGCTTATGCATCGTTAAACGCCTGGAAAGAGATGTTGTTGTCTTGCCTATATACTGAGTTTTTTGAGGCTTACGGTCCCCAAGAGGTCATTTGAAGGCATAGACGACGTTGGACTCTTTTAAAGCGTTCTGCTATGTGTCTGGAGAGTTTCTCATGAGCAGGCTGGCCGTTTTTCTGGTTTTATAGTAAATCGTCAGTTGTATCTTCTGATTTTTGTCTGTAGGGATAACGTTCCTACCAACAATATCTTTCAGGACCCTTTCCTCCGTTTTATGGGCTGTGGAAAAGAAGTTCCTGTAAAATAGTCTAATAGGGGGTATAGGTGTTGTGTTAGTTGTCTCTTCAGAGGTTGCATGGTGTTTCACTTTCCATCTTATGATGTCTTCCACGAAACCATTGGAGAAGCCGTTGTTGACTAGGACCTGCCTTACTCTACAGAGTTCTTCGTCGACTTGCTTCCATTCTGAGCTGTGGCTGAGAGCACGGTCGACATAAGCGTTAACAACACTCCTCTTGTACCTGTCTGGGCAGTCGCTGTTGGCATTCAGGCACATTCCTATGTTTGTTTCCTTAGTGTAGACTGCAGTGTGGAAAACTCCGCTCCTTTCCATGACTGTTACATCTAGAAAGGGCAGCTTCCCATCCTTCTCCATCTCGTAAGTGAAACGCAACACAGAACTCTGCTCAAATGCGTCCTTCAGCTCCTGCAGATGTCTGACATCAAGTACCTGTGTAAAAATGTCGTCAACATACCTGCAGTATATGGCCGGTTTCAATCAAGTCAGACGAGACGCTGTCCTCAGGGCTGTACACAACCATTTCCGTCCCCTTTACCCATTCATCCGATCGTGCTACAGTGGGGACTCTAAGCTTCTTTTTGGGGAGCATGAAATAAACTCCTGTGAAGGTGTCCAACAAGGTGACCCCTTAGCCCCCTCCTTTTCTGCCTAGCTATCAAAGAGGTCACTGATAGTCTGACAAGCGAGCTAAACATCTGGTACCTGGATGATGGCACTCTAGCTGGAACTCCGGAAACCATTTTGGGGGATATAAGGAAAATCCAGGAGCAGGGAGCAGCCTTAGGCCTCATTCTCAATGCATCCAAATGTGAAATAATCTCCCGCAACCCAGACATCACTGGGCAAATACAAAATGCTCTTCCAGACATTCTCGTTGTCGAGCCACCGGACTGCACTCTCCTGGGTGCCCCCATTGGCCCATGAGCAATCGAGGAGGTCCTGGCTGCAAAAATCACTGACCTAAAGAGAATGCAGGACAGGATTGACAAGATTGATGCCCATGATGCTCTCTTTCTCCTTACAAGATGCCTGTCTCTCCCTAAGTTGACCTACTTTCTGAGATGTTCTCCATCCTACAGCAGCCTAAGTTAAATGTGTATGACACCCTTCTGAGGTCCATGCTGGTGAAAGTCATGAACCTGCCATTGGACGACTCTCAGTTGGAGCAAGCAACCCTTCCTGTAAGACTCGGCGGCCTTGGTGTCCGCACAGCCTCCCAAATTGCTCTACCAGCCTTCCTTTCCTCCTCTCATGCATCGCACGACCTCGTCAGAGATATTTTACCTGCAACCCTGAGAGATTCAGCAGGAATACACGATCCTGCTTTCACTGAATGTTCAAATCAGTGGGATGTTCTTGCAGCCCCAGCCACCATTATAGAGCCAACAAAACAACACAAACAGTCCGGCTGGGACCACCCTCTAGTGGAAAAAGTAGCTGATGCCATGCTCAGCGCCGCAACATCAGACAAGGAGAAAGCCCGCCTCAGAGCAGTTCGTGCCCCCATGCAGGAGACTTCCTCCTGGCAGTACCCATGTCTGCAATGGGCACGCGCCTAGATCCAGAATCCCTTCGTGTAGCAGTGGCCCTCCGCCTTGGTGCCCCAATTCACACTGAATACAAGTGTATTTGCAACAGGGTGGAAGCAGACCAATACGGACTGCATGGGTTGCATTGCGGAAGCACAAAGGGCTGGCATGCAAGACACAACGAGGTCAATGACATCATCAAGAGAAGCCTCGTCTCAGCTGGGTGCCCAGCGGAGAGAGAACCTCGCATCCTAGGGGTCCAAAACCCGGATTTCCCAGCACTTCGCCCTGATGGCATCACCATATACTCATGGAAGGAGGGTAGACAGTTGGTGTGGGACTACACATGTGTATCCACCCTGGCTGACACCTATGTACACTTCGGAGCTGATCAAGCAGGTGGGGCGGCCAACCACAGGGAAACAGCAAAATCACTCACGTACAGGCGACTGGAAGGTCAATACCTCTTTGTTCCCATAGCGTCTGAGACGCATGGCCCCTGGGGCAAGAGTGCCTTGGGATTTCTCAAGGAATTGGGGTCCAAGCTCATTGACGTCACCAGAGACCCAAGGGCTTCCAGTTTTTTATTTCAGCGTCTCAGTGTGGCGATCCAGAGGGGAAATGCTTGCTGCGTCCTCGGTTCCTGTCCAGAAGCGGAGGAGCTTCAAGAGTTCCATAACCTTTAGGCATTTGTCTTGTATGTGTTGTAACCTTTAAATACACAATAAAGGAAAAAACAAAAGGGAAGGGGGTGGTAGGAAAAAAGCACACAGAAATTGTATTGGAGGGAATACACATTTCCTCCAATGCGTTATGTGTGGTTTCCTCCGAGGCTATGGGTCCCCCTTCTTCCAGCCAGAGGTGGTACTCCCTTCCCTATTCATTATATATATATATATATATATATATATATATATATATATATATATATATATATATATATATATATATATATATATATATATATATATATATATATATATATATATATATATATATTAGTATATTTTGGTAGCAGTCTTTCCTGTAGACATATATTATTAAATATGACCGAAAAAGTAAGATTAATAATTCTAACACGCTTCTCCAATGGTTTCATCGAAGACATCATAAGAAGGAAAGTGAAAAGCCATGCAACCTCTGAAGAGACAACTAACACAACACCTATACCCCCTATTAGACTATTTTACAGGAACTTCTTTTCCACAGCTCATAAAACGGAGGAAAGGGTCCTGAAAGATATTGTTAATAGAAACGTTATCCCTACAGACAAAAATCAGAGGATACAACTGACGATTTACTATAAAACCAGAAAAACGGCCAGCCTACTCATGAGAAACTCTCCAGACACAAAACAGAACGCTTTAAAAGAGACTAACGTCGTCTATGCCTTCAAATGCCCACTTGGGGACTGTAAGCTCCAAAAAACCCAGTATATAGGCAAGACAACAACATCTCTTTCTAGGCGTTTAACGATGCATAAGCAACAGGGCTCCATTAAGGAACATATAATCTCTTCCCATAACCAAACCATCGCCAGAGAAATCCTAGTAAACAACACAGAAATCATCGATAGATACAGCGATAGCAGGCGGCTTGACGTTTGCGAGGCACTACACATCAAGAAGTCAACACCAGCAATCAACAGCCAATTATTGCACAACTATATTCTACCCACCTCAAGACTCCGCTCCAATATAGAAGCATCAAGAAATATGGACCAATAGGCTTTCTACAAACACTTCTATTCAATACCCATTGTTTCTGTTCTGTCTTGTGTTGATACTTTTAATACCCTATTAATATCCCCTCCTGTTCTGTCTTGTGTTAATGCCACATCACCCTTCCCACCTCACTCAAATGTAGATATAATATCAGAGAGACGTAAGTTCTAATCAGTTGTGTATTTGTGAAGTCTTTGAAAATGTAATAAGTTTTACGAAACGCGCCCGTGTCGCGTCAGACTAGAAATAAAAATGAATTTTGGAGAAGTGATTTTTGATTTACCTCCAACAGTGAAGCGTAATGTACGAAAGATTGAGAAAATTCGTGTTAGAATTATTATTCTTACTTTTTCGGTCATATTTAATAATATATATATATATATATATATATATATATATATATATATATATATATATATATATATATATATATATATATATATATATATATATATATATATATATATATATATATATATATATATATATATATATATATATATATATATATGTCGTACCTAGTAGCCAGAAGGCACTTCTCAGCCTACTATTCAAGGCCCAATTTGCCTAATAAGCCAAGTTTTCATGAATTAATTGTTTTTCGACTACCTAACCTACCTAACCTAACCTAACCTAACTTTTTCGGCTGCCTAACCGAACCTAACCTATGAAGATAGGTTAGGTTAGGTTAGGTAGGGTTGGCTAGGTTCGGTCATATATCAATGTTAATTTTAACTCCAATAAAAACAAATTGACCTCATACATAATGAAATGGGTAGCTTTATCATTTCATATTAAAAAAATTAGAGAAAATATATTAATTTAGGAAAACTTGGCTTATTAGGCAAATCGGGCCTTGCATAGTAGGCTGAAAAGTGAGTTCTGGCTACTAGGTACGACATATATATATATATATATATATATATATATATATGAGGTCAATTTTTTTTATTGGAGTTAAAATTAACGTAAATATATGACCGAACCTAACCATCCCTACCTAACCTAACCTAACCTATCTTTATAGATTAGGTTAGGTTAGGTAGCCAAAAAAGTTAGGTTAGGTTAGGTTAGGTAGTCGAAAAAACATTAATTCATGAAAACTTGGCTTATTAGGCAAATCAGGCCTTGCATAGTAGGCTGAGAAGTGCGTTCTGGCTACTAGGTACGACATATATATATATATATATATATATATATATATATATATATATATATATATATATATATATATATATATATATATATATATAATATGACCGAAAAAGTAAGATTAAACATTCTAACACGAATTTTCTCGATCTTTCTTACGTTTCTTTTCACTGTTGATGGTAATTCAAAAATCAATTCTCCAAAATTAATTTTTATTTCTAGTCTGATGCGACACTTGAGCGCGTTTCGTAAAACTTATTACATTTTCAAAGACATTAGTTTACAAACATACACAACTATAACTGAATAGAGCTTAAACATCTTCGAGTTTTTATACCTACATTTGGGTGAGGTGACATGTTACAATAGTTTTGGATGAGGTAAAAATAAACTTTTTACACAAGACAGAACATGGAACAATGGGTATTAAAGGTAGGTAACTGCAGAAGGCCTATTTTTATTGGCCCATATTTCTTGATGCTTCTATATTGGAGCGGAGTCTTGAAGTGGGTAGAATATAGTTGTGCATTAATTGGCTGTTGATTGCTGGTGTTGACTTCTTGATGTGTAGTGCCTAGCAGACGTCAAGCCGCCTGCTATCGCTGTATCTATCGATGATTTCTGTGTTGTTTGCTAAGATTTCTCTGGTGATGGTTTGGTTGTGGGAAGAGACTATATGTTCCTTAATGGAGCCCTGTTGCTTATGCATCGTTAAACGCCTGGAAAGAGATGTTGTTGTCTTGCCTATATACTGAGTTTTTTGAGGCTTACGGTCCCCAAGAGGTCATTTGAAGGCATAGACGACGTTGGTCTCTTTTAAAGCGTTCTGCTATGTGTCTGGAGAGTTTCTCATGAGTAGGTTGGCCGTTTTTCTGGTTTTATAGTAAATCGTCAGTTGTATCTTCTGATTTTTGTCTGTAGGGATAACGTTCCTACCAACAATATCTTTCAGGACCCTTTCCTCCGTTTTATGGGCTGTGGAAAAGAAGTTCCTGTAAAATAGTCTAATAGGGGGTATAGGTGTTGTGTTAGTTGTCTCTTCAGAGATTGCATGGCGTTTCACTTTCCATCTTATGATGTCTTCCACGAAACCATTGGAGAAGCCGTTGTTGACTAGGACCTGCCTTACTCTACAGAGTTCTTCGTCGACTTGCTTCCATTCTGAGCTGTGGCTGAGAGCACGGTCGACATAAGCGTTAACAACACTCCTCTTGTACCTGTCTGGGCAGTCACTCTTGGCATTCAGGCACATTCCTATGTTTGTTTCCTTAGTGTAGACTGCAGTGTGGAAAACTCCGCTCCTTTCCATGACTGTTACATCTAGAAAGGGCAGCTTCCCATCCTTCTCCATCTCGTAAGTGAAACGCAACACAGAACTCTGCTCAAATGCGTCCTTCAGCTCCTGCAGATGTCTGACATCAGGTACCTGTGTAAAAATGTCGTCAACATACCTGCAGTATATGGCCGGTTTCAAATTCATGTCGACTAAGACTTTTTGCTCGATGGTTCCCATGTAGAAGTTTGCAAACAGGACACCTAGGGGAGAACCCATGGCGACCCCATCTACTTGCTTATACATGTGCCCATCCGGGCTCAAGAAGGGTGCCTCTTTAGTACAAGCTTGGAGTAGTTTCCTTAGAATGTTTTCTGGTATGTCAAGAGGAGTACAGGCCGGATCACGATACATTCTGTCGGCTATCATCCCGATTGTTTCATCCACAGGTACGTTGGTAAACAGTGAACCAACGTACCTGTGGTTAGTAGTCCTAACTACTTAGTCGACATGAACTTGAAACCGGCCATATACTGCAGGTATGTTGACGACATTTTTACACAGGTACCTGATGTCAGACATCTGCAGGAGCTGAAGGAGGGATTTGAGCAGAGTCTTTGTCTTCTTTGAAGTCTTTGAAAATATAATAAGTTTTACGAAACGCGCTCAAGTGTCGCGTCAGACTAGAAATAAAAATGACATTTGGAGAATTGATTTTTCAGTTACCATCAACCGTGAAAAAAATATAAGAAACATTGAGAAAAGTGTGTGTGTGTGTGTGTACTCACCTAATTGTGCTTGCGGGGGTTGAGCTCTGGCTCTTTGGTCCCGCCTCTCAACCGTCAATCAACTGGTGTACAGATTCCTGAGCCTACTGGGCTCTATCATATCTACATTTGAAACTGTGTATGGAGTCAGCCTCCACCACATCACTTCCTAGTGCATTCCATTTACTAACTACTCTGACACTGAAAAAGTTCTTTCTAATGTCTCTGTGGCTCATTTGGGTACTCAGCTTCCACCTGTGTCCCCTTGTTCGCGTCCCTCCAGTGTTGAATAGTTCATCCTTATTTACCCGGTCGATTCCCCTGAGGATTTTGTAGGTTGTGATCATGTCCCCCCTTACTCTTCTGTCTTCCAGTTCCTGCATTTCCCGCAGCCTTTCCTCATAACTCATGCCTCTTAGTTCTGGGACTAGTCTAGTAGCATACCTTTGGACTTTTTTCCAGTTCGTCTTGTGCTTGACAAGGTACGGCTCCATGCTGGGGCCGCATACTCCAGGATTGGTCTTACATATGTTGTGTACAAGATTCTGAATTATTCCTTACACAGGTTCCTGAACGCTGTTCTGATGTTAGCCAGCTTCGCATATGCCGCAGACGTTATTCTCTTTATGTGGGCTTCAGGAGACAGGTTTGGTGTGATATCAACTCCTAGATCTTTCTCTCTGTCTGTTTCATTAAGTACTTCATCTCCTATTATGTATCCTGTGTCTGGCCTCCTGTTTCCACTGCCTAGTTTCATTACTTTGCATTTACTCGGGTTGAACTTCAACAGCCATTTGTTGGACCATTCACTCAGTCTATCTAGGTCATCTTGTAGCCTCCTACTATCATCCTCTGTTTCAATCCTCCTCATAATTTTTGCATCGTTGGCAAATATTGAGAGGAACGAATCTATACCCTCTGGGAGATCATGTACCAACCCGTTCTCGCAAATTTAATAAGTCAATATTGACTTATTAGTTGCGTGCATAGGTGACTTACTAAACATAATAGTTTTCCTTGAAAAGCTTCATAGAAAACACCGACCATACCTAACGTACTTAGTATGTTAAAATAAGCATCTTATAGCTTCGTAATTACAATTGTTACTTAACCTATTATAGGTATAGGTTAGGTAATAATTGTAATTGCGAAGCAATAAGATGCTTATCTTAACATACTAAGTAGGTTAGGTAAGGTCGGTGTTTTCTATGAAGCTTTTCAAGGAAAACTATTATGTTAAGTATGTCACCTATGCACATATTTAATAAGTCAATATTGACTTATTAAATTTGCGAGAACGGGTTTCATGTACATATACCAGAAACAGTATAGGTCCAAGGACTGACCCCTGCAGGACTCCACTTGTAACGTCTCGCCAATCTGAGACCTCACCCCTCTCACAGACTCGTTGTCTCCTGTTGCTTAGGTACTCCTCTATCCACCGGAGTACCTTCCCTTTCACTCCAGCCTGCGCCTCCAACTTTCGCACTAGCCTCTTGTGTGGCACTGTATCAAAGGCTTTCTGACAATCCAAAAATATGCAGTCTGCCCACCCTTCTCTTTCTTGCCTTATTTTTGTTGCCTGGTCGTAGAATTCAAGTAACCCTGTGAGGCAGGACCTGCCATCCCTGAAACCATGTTGATGCTGTGTTACAAAGTTCCTTCGCTCCAGATGCTCCACTAGTTTTTTTCGCACAATCTTCTCCATCAGCTTACATGGTATGCAGGTTAGGGACACAGGTCTGTAGTTCCGTGCCTCCTGTCTATCCCCTTTCTTGTATATCGGGACTACGTTAGCTGCTTTCCAAATATCTGGTAGTTCCCCTGTTGCCAGTGATTTGTTATACACTATGGAGAGTGTTAGGCACAGTTCCCCTGCTCCTTCCTTTAGAACCCAAGGGGAGATTCCATCTGAGACTATAGCCTTTGTCACATCAAACTCTAGTAAACACTTCCTTACTTCCCCGCTGGTAATCTCTAACTCTTCCAGTGGTTCCTGGTTAGCAATTCCCACACTTACCTCTGGAATTTCTCCTTGCTCTAAGGTGAAGACCTCCTGGAATTTCGTATTCAATTCCTCACACACTTCCTTGTCATTTGTAGTGAATCCTTCCGCCCCTATCCTTAATTTTATAACCTGTTCCTTTACTGTTGTTTTTCTTCTGATGTGGCTATGCAACAATTTGGGCTGAGTCTTTGCCTTGCTTGCGATGTCATTTTCGTATTGTCTTTCTGCCTCTCTTCTCATCCTGACATATTCATTCCTGGTATTCTGGTATCTTTCTCTGCTCTCCAGTGTCCTGTTATTCCTATAGTTTCTCCATGCCCTTTTACTTTGCTGCTTAGCTAGCCCACATCTCTGATTAAACCATGGGTTTCTCATTTTCATTTCTCTGTTTTCCTTTTGGACTGGGACAAACTTGTTTGCTGCGTCCCTGCACTTCTGTGTGATGTAGTCCATCATATCTTGGGCCGTCTTTCCCCTGAGCTCTGTTTCCCATGCTATATCTGTTAGGAATTTTCTTATCCCCTCATAGTTTCCCTTTCGGTATGCTAACCTTTTGGTTTCGGTATCCCTCCTCGAGTTCAATAACCCTTCTTCAATCAAGTACTCAAACACCAGTACACTGTGGTCGTTCATACCTACTGGGTCCTTAAAACCGATTTTTCTTATGTCGGAGTCGTTCAGAGTGAAAACTAGGTCAAGTCTCGCTGGTTCATCATTGCCTCTCATCCTTGTGGGTTCTCCGACATGCTGGGTTAAAAAGTTTCTTGTCACCACCTCCAATAGTTTGGCTCTCCACGTATCCTCGCCTCCATGCGGTTCCTTGTTCTCCCAGTCAATCCTTCCGTGATTGAAGTCGCCCATGATGAGCAGGTGGGATCTATTTCTACAGGCAGCAGAGGCTGCCCTCTCAATTATAGTGTTAACTGCCATGTTGTTGTTTTCATACTCTTGACTGGGGCTTCTGTCATTTGGTGGAGGGTTGTATATTACTGCTACTACTATTCTTGGTCCTCTCATTGTTATGGTGCCTGCTATGTAGTCTCTGAACTCCTCACAGCCCGGGATGGCCATCTCCTTAAAACTCCATTTCTTTCTCATGAGTAGGGCCACTCCGCCTCCTCCTCTACCTTCCCTCTCTTTCCTTATTACTGTGTACTCCTGGGGAAACACGGCATTTGTTATGATTCCAGAGAGTTTTGTTTCAGTGAGTCCGATTACATCTGGGTTCACTTCTTGTGCTCTTTCCCTTAGTTCACTTGTCTTGCTTGTGATCCCATCTATGTTCGAGTACATCACCCTGAAACTGACTCTCTTCTGCTTCTCCTCTGGGGGGGACCTGTGGGGTCTGGGGTGAGTGGGAGCTGGATCTGGTACGGGGAGACTGGTGGAAGAGGAAGGGCTTGGGGAGGTGGGGGGGAGGGGGAGGGTAGGGGGAATGGGTGAGAGGGGGAGGGTTGAGGGTGGGTGAGATGGGGAGGGTTGGAGGGGGTGAAAGGGGGAGGGTTGAGGGGGCCGAGAGGAGGAGGTTTGGGGGGATGGGGGGGGAGAAGGGGGGGTTTGGGGGGATGGGGGAGAAGGGGGGGTTTGGGGGGGCAGTAAGGGGGCGAGGGCTTGGGGGGCATGAGGGGAAAGGGAAGGCTGAGGTGGGTGAGGAAGAGGGGAGGGTTTTGGGGTGTGGTGGAGAGGGGAAGGCTTAGGTGGGTGGGGGAGAGTGGGGGGCTTAGGGGGGCGGGGGGGAAGGGAGGGCTTCAGGGTGGGAGAGACGGGAGGGCATGTGGGAGAAGGGAGAGCTTGGGGGATGGGGGAGAAGGGAGGTCCTGGGGGGAGTGGGAGGAGGGGGGTGAGTGGGAGGAGGGGGGTGGGTGGGGGGAGGGTGCCCTAGGTGGGTACTTAGTGGGGGGCTGACAGGGGTTGGGGCAGGATGGGTGTCTGTTGGGTAGAATGTGGGGGTGGTGTCCCAATCCCTGTGGCTGTTGCACTGTTTGAGGAGGGTTCCCCATTCCCCTCTGAGATTGTAGGGATCGGGGTTGTGGCTCCCCGATTCCTTTCGCTCTCCCTGCACTCCTTCCTCGCGTCTGCTGCCTGCTTTCTCTCTTTCCTTGTCATATCCCTCTGCAGGAATACTCTTTTGAACTTCTCTACATTTGCTAGACTACACACACTACATTTGTGTGTGTGTGTGTGTGTGTTTACTAGTTGTGTTTTTGCGGGGGTTGAGCTTTGCTCTTTCGGCCCGCGGGAATCGAACCCGCGCCACAGAATTACGAGTCCTGCGCGCTATCCACCAGGCTACGAGGCCCCCCTGTGTGTATGTGTGTGTGTGTGTGTGTGTGTGTGTATGTGTGTGTGTGTGTGTTTGTGTGTGTGTGTGTGTGTTGTGTGTGTGTGTGTGTGTGTGTGTGTGTGTGTGTGTGTGTGTGTGTGTACTCACCTATTTGTGCTTGCGGGGGTTGAGCTCTGGCTCTTTGGTCCCGCCTCTCAACTGTCAATCAACAGGTGTACAGATTCCTGAGCCTACTGGGCTCTATCATATCTACATTTAAAACTGTGTATGGAGTCAGCTTCCACCATATCACTGCCTAATGCATTCCATTTGTTAACTACTCTGACACTGAGAAAGTTCCGGCTCATGTGGGTACTCAGTTTCCACCTGTGTCCCCTTATTCGCGTCCCACCAGTGTAAAATAGTCCATCCTTGTTTACCCGGTTGATTCCTCTGAGGATTTTGTAGGTTGTGATCATGTCTCCCCTTACTCTTCTGTCTTCCAGTGTCGTAAGGTGCATTTCCCGCAGCCTTTTCTCGTTACTCATGCCTCTTCGTTCTGGGACTAGTCTAGTGGCATACCTTTGGACTTTTTCCAGCTTCCTCTTGTGCTTGACAAGGTACGGGCTCCATGCTGGGGCCACATACTCCAGGATTGGTCTTACATATGTGGTGTACAAGATTCTGAATGATTCCTTACACAGGTTCCTGAACGCTGTTCTGATGTTAGCCAGCCTCGCATATGCCGCAGACGTTATTCTTTTTATGTGGGCTTCAGGAGACAGGTTTGGTGTGATATCGACTCCTAGATCTTTCTCTCTGTTCGTTTCATTAAGTACTTCACCTCCTATTCTGTATCCTGTGTCTGGCCTCCTGTTTCCACTGCCTAGTTTCATTACTTTGCATTTACTCGTGTTGAACTTCAACAGCCATTTGTTGGACCATTCACTCAGTCTGTCTAGGTCATCTTGTAGTCTCCTACTATCGTCCTCAGTTTCAATCCTCCTCATAATTTTTGCATCATCGGCAAACATTGAGAGAAACGATTCTATACCCTCTAGAAGATCATTTACATATATCAGAAACAGTATAGGTCCAAGGACTGACCCCTGCGGGACTCCACTTGTAACGTCTCGCCAATCTGAGACCTCACCCCTCACACGGACTCGTTGTCTCCTGTTGCTTAGGTACTCCTGTATCCAACGGAGTACCTTACCTTTCACTACAGCCTGCATCTCCAGCTTTTTCACTAGCCTCTTGTGTGGCACTGTATCAAAGGCTTTTTGACAATCCAAAAATATGCAGTCTGCCCATCCTTCTCTTTCTTGCCTTATTTTTGTTGCCTGGTCGTAGAATTCAAGTAACCCTGTGAGGCAGGACCTGCTATCCCTGAATCCATGTTGATGCTGTGTTACAAAGTTCTTTCACTCCAGATGTTCCACTAGCTTTCTTCGCACAATCTTCTCCATCAGCATGCATGGTATGCAGGTTAGGGACACTGGCCTGTAATTCAGTGCCTCCTGTCTATCCTCTTTCTTGTATATCGGAACTACGTTAGCTGCTTTCTAAATATCTGGCAGTTTCCCTGTTGCCAGTGATTTGTTATACACTATGGAGAGTGGGAGGCACAGTTCTTCTGCTCCTTCCTTTAGTATCCAAGGGGAGATTCCATCTGGGCCTATAGCCTTTGTCACATCCAACTCTAGTAAACACTTCCTTACTTCCCCGCTGGTAACCTCAAACTCTTCCAGTGGTTCCTGGTTAGCTATTCCCTCTCTTATCTCTGGGATTTCTCCTTGCCGGGAGAAGAGAGAGCCGAGAATGGGAAAGAGAATGAGAAAGAGAATGGGAGCCGGTCGGCCGAGCGGACAGCACGCTGGACTTGTGATCCTGTGGTCCCGGGTTCGATCCCGGGCGCCGGCGAGAAACAATGGGCAGAGTTTCTTTCACCCTATGCCCCTGTTACCTAGCAGTAAAATAGGTACCTAGGTGTTAGTCAGCTGTCACGGGCTGCTTCCTGGGGGTGGAGGCCTGGTCGAGGACCGGGCCGCGGGGACACTAAAGCCCCGAAATCATCTCAAGATAACCTCAAGATAAGATTGCTCTAAGGTGAAGACCTCTTGGAACGTCTTATTCAGTTCCTCACACACTTCCTTGTCGTTTGTAGTGAATCCTTCCGCCCCTATCCTTAATTTCATAACCTGTTCCTTTACTGTTGTTTTTCTCCTGATGTGGCTATGCAGCAAATTAGGCTGAGTCTTTGCTTTGCTTGCGATGTCATTTTCGTACTGTCTTTCTGCCTCTCTTCTCATCCTGACATATTCATTCCTGGCATTCTGATATCTTTCTCTGCTCTCCAGTGTCCTGTTATTCCTATAGTTTCTCCTCGCTCTTTTACTTTGCTGCTTAGCTAGCCTACATCTCTGATTAAACCATGGGTTTCTCACCTTCATTTCACTGTTTTCCTTTTGGGCTGGGACAAACTTGTTTGCTGCGTCCTTGCATTTTTGCATGATGTAGTTCATCATATCTCGGGCCGTATTTTCCCTGAGCTCTGTTTCCCATGCTATATCTGTTAGGAATTTTCTCATCTCCTCATAGTTTCCCTTTCGGTATGCTAACCTTTTGCTTTCGGTATCCCTCCTCGAGTTCAATAACCCTTCTTCAATCAGGTACTCAAACACCAATACACTGTGGTCGCTCATTCCTACTGGGGCCTCAACCCGATTTATCTTATGTCAGAGTCGTTCAGGGTGAAGATCAGGTCGAGTCTCGCTTGTTCGTCATTTCCTCTCATCCTTGTGGGTTCACTGACATGCTGGGTTAAGAAGTTTCTAGTCACCACCTCCAGTAGTTTGGCTCTCCACGTATCCTCGCCTCCATGCGGCTTCTTGTTCTCCCAGTCAATCCTTCCGTGATTGAAGTCCCCCATGATGAGCAGGTGGGATCTATTTCTACAGGCAGCAGAGGCTGCCCTCTCAATTATAGTGTTAACTGCCATGTTGTTGTTTTCGTACTCTTGACTGGGTCTTCTGTCATTTGGTGGAGGGTTGTATATTACTGCTACTACTATTCCTGGTCCTCTCATTGTTATGGTGCCTGCTATGTAGTCTCTGAACTCCTCACAGCCCGGGATGGCCATCTCCTTAAAACTCCATTCCTTTCTTCTGAGTAGGGCCACTCCGCCTCCCCTACCTTCCCTCTCTTTCCTTATTACTGTGTACTCCTGGGGAAACACGGCATTTGTTATGATTCCAGAGAGTTTTTTTTCAGTGAATCCGATTACATCAGGGTTCACTTCTTGTGCTCTTTCCCTTAGTTAACTTGCCTTGCTTGTGATCCCATCAATGTTCGAGTACATTGCCCTGAAACTGACTCTCTTCTGCTTCTCCTCTGGGGGGGACCTGTGGGGTCTGGGGTGAGTGGGAGCTGGATCTGGTACGGGGAGACTGGTGGAAGAGGAAGGGCTTGGGGGGTGGGGGGGAGGGGGAGGGTAGGGGGAGTGGGTGAGAGGGGGAGGGTTGAGGGTGGGTGAGATGGGGAGGGTTGGAGGGGGTGAAAGGGGGAGGGTTGAGGGGGCCGAGAGGAGGAGGTTTGGGGGGATGGGGGAGAAGGGGGGGTTTGGGGGGATGGGGGAGAAGGGGGGGTTTGGGGGGGCAGTAAGGGGGCGAGGGCTTGGGGGGCATGGGGGGAAATGGGAAGGCTGAGGTGGGTGAGGAAGAGGGGAGGGTTTTGGGGTGTGGTGGAGAGGGGAAGGCTTAGGTGGGGTGGGGGAGAGTGGGGGGCTTAGGGGGGCTGGGGAGAAGGGAGGGCTTGTGGGTGGGAGAGAGGGGAAGGCATGTGGGAGAAGGGAGGGCTTGGGGGATGGGGGAGAAGGGAGGTCCTGGGGGGGAGGGGGGAGTGGGAGGAGGGGGGTGAGTGGGAGGAGAGGGGTGGGTGGGGGTGGTGCCTTAGGTGGGTACTTAGTGGGGGGTGGCTGTCAGGGGTTGGGGCAGGTAGGTTGTCTGTTGGGTAGAATGTAGGGGTGGTGCCGCACTCCCTGTGGCTGTTGCACTGTTTGAGGGTTCCCCATTCCCCTCTGAGATTGCAGGGATCGGGGTTGTGGCTCCCTGATTCCTTTCGCTCTCCCTGCGCTCCTCCCTGCGCTCCTTCCTGTGTGTACTCACCTAAATGTACTCACCTAATTGTGCTTGCGGGGGTTGAGCTCTGGCTCTTTGGTCCCGCCTCTCAACCGTCAATCAACTGGTGTACAGATTCCTGAGCCTACTGGGCTCTATCATATCTACATTTGAAACTGTGTATGGAGTCAGCCTCCACCACATCACTTCCTAGTGCATTCCATTTACTAACTACTCTGACACTGAAAAAATTCTTTCTAATGTCTCTGTGGCTCATTTGGGTACTCAGCTTCCACCTGTGTCCCCTTGTTCGCGTCCCGTCCTGTGTGTGTGTGTGTGTGTGTGTGTGTGTGTGTGTGTGTGTGTGTGTGTGTGTGTGTGTGTGTGTGTGTGTGTGTGTGTGTGTGTGTGTGTTTGTGTGTGTGTGTGTGTGTGTGTGTGTGTGTGCGCGTGCGTGCGTGCGTGCGTGCGTGCGTGCGTGCGTGCGCGTGTGCGTGCGTGTGTGTGTGTGTGTGTGTGTGTGTGTGTGTGTGTGTGTGTGTGTGTGTGTGTGTGTGTGTGTGTGTGTGTGTGTGCGTGTGTGTGTGTGTGTGTGTGTGTGTGTGCGTGAGAAGATTATAATAGTTGTACTGGTAGATAAATAGGTATGAAGTCAGTACATTAGAGAAAGTTGGACTTAGACAGGCGGGGCCCAAGAGCTAACAGCTAGATCCTATATGCACAAGTAGTAAATACAAATACTACACTATCATGCCCACATTCACAATCAAGCCCAGTCTCATAACATGCTTACACGCTCAATCAAGCGAATCTAATAACATGCCCACCCTCACAATCATGCCCACTCTCACAATCATGCCCACTCTCATAACTATGCCCACCCTCACAATCATGCCCACTCTCACAATCATGCCCACTCTCATAACTATGCCCATCCTCACAATCATGCCCACTCTCATAACTATGCCCACCCTCACAATCATGCCCACTCTCATAACTATGCCCATCCTCACAATCATGCCCACTCATAATTTTGCCCACACTCACAATCATGCCCACTCTCATAACTATGCCCACCCTCACAATCATGCCCACTCTCATAACTATGCCCATCCTCACAATCATGCCCACTCATAATTTTGCCCACACTCACAATCATGCC
>NW_025560004.1:0-27525 GCF_020424385.1 Procambarus clarkii
GACAGCGCTAATATAGAATCCAGCCAAATTAGTGACTGTGTCTTCGCGAGATTGTTCACGGATTTCGTGGTGTTACATTTCGCGAGAGATTATCCACGAATTTTGTGGACTTTATTTCGCGAGGTCACTAATAACATTTAATACTTCTAGAAATATTAGAAGTTCATAGAGGCTAATTAAGAGGCTATTAACAATAATTGTGTATATTATTTCTCCAAAATAGAGAATTATTTAATATATATTGCACTAGTTCACAGTATAATATTTACTAATTGCCAACCCACAACAGGGTAGGATATTAACCATTGACTAGTTGAACTATTATCGTTCATCCTAGTCCCATTATTACCATAGTCAGTTGTACTATATTGATCAACCTAACACCATTAATGAATGGTCCAGACTCTATTTTGGGTGTAATTTTTATCAACTCGAGTTGAGTTGTGTATATATAATAATTTACTTATGATCATTACACCTTTGAGTGATTAATTAGTGTCTCTACCATCCTAGGGTGATATAGAAGAGCTAACCTAAAGGTACTTCCAGTGACACTGGTTTATCACTCAATCATTAGTGTGTATGATTGTATATATATAATGTGTATTAATTTAAGTGCTAACCTCTAGTAGAGGTAGGATTATTGCCTAGTGAGTGCAGAATTTACCCTAGGCTACCATTAGTGCTTGTTCAGTATTATGAGCAGCCCAAATACAAGCCCCACAAGGCTTCACCAACTAGCCAGGATGGATAATGCAGGGAGAATGAAAAGAACCCTTGCAGGTCTTAAAGGCCACTTAACAAGACAGATCAAGAAATGTGAAGATTTGTCACAACAATCTCAAGTTGATTATGCTGACCTGGAAAGCTATTATCAAGCAGCTGCAGGTAAATTTGAGCAAATCAAATGCCAAATAGCAACATATGTGGCTGAACTTGCCAACACCAATTTATCAGAAACAGAAATAGACGACATTATGGTTGATCTAGCGAATTATGAAGATCACACTCAGGCCACGTTACAGCCTTATGTCAAATTAATTGCCCAGAACAAGACAACAGCAACAACAAAAAGAGTTGCATCTAATACGAGTCAAGCGAAGCTCGACTCCCTCCAATTAATTTACCCACTTTCTCAGGAAAAGATGAGGAAGATTGGGACGAATTTTGGAACAAATTCGTTGACCTTGTAGACTCAAACAATCTTTACCAAAGAGTAGTAAATTCTCTTATTTGCAAGGCCAATTATCAGGTGAGGCTAAAACAGTAGTATCCCATCTGAGATAACTAATGACGGCTATGATCTGGCAGTAAAACTCCTCAAGGATAATTATGCTGATCCAGAAGTAAGAACATCACATTTAGTTCATGAGCTGTTGCATTTACCCCCACCGGAGGCTTCAGCTGATTCACTCCAAGTCTTCAAGCTGGAGGTAGAATCATTGATCCAATGCCCTCAGCCTGACAGCAGATACAAACGGGGCTGAGTGGGTCTTGAAAATAATTGTCCAGGAGAAAATACCTAGGGACATATTGAGACAAATGAGTGCTCATTACAATAAAAGTATCTTATCCATGAATGAAATATCTGAAGGTTTAAAGTCAGTAGTTCATCAATTACGAACACATGACAAATTAAAACCACCAAGTAAACCCTCAGAAACCAATAATAGTAAACCACAGAGTACCAAAGGTACTCCAAATCAATCTAGACAATATAATTCAACACCAAAGTGGAACAGTAGCAGTGTGGGCGTATATGCAGTGGGACCCTCCAAGCCTATAGTTACTGTGTCACCCAAGAACGTGACACCAAAGGGTACTGGAAACTATGGAACATGTTTGTTCTGCAATGAGAAACATTCAATGTACCACTGCCCTAATTTTCCTGATAGTGACGCCCGTGTTGAGCGACTCAAAGATTTGCAACATTGCACGAGGTGCCTCAGGAAACATAACATCAACGACTGTGATACCCAATTACACACCTGTAATAGGTGTAACAAAGGTCAGCACCATGCAGCATTGTGCAGAGACACCAAAACAACGTCTCCAAACCCCAAGGTGGAAGATAGCATTCCCACCTCAGTACAGTACTGCAAGGTGCAACCAACAAAGAGTGTCCATTCGGCAAAGTCTAAAGGTAATACGACTTTGCCTACTGCCCAAATTACCATCCTGAATAAGAGGGCCAAGGTCCATACCCGTGGGTTGTTTGACCAAGGATCCCAGAGAACATATATCACTAAAAAGTTGGCAGATGAATTACAATTAAGGCCTGTAGCCCAGATGTCATTCAACATCTCAGGGTTTGTAACAGATGCAGGACCTCAAGTCTACCCAGGTGGTACAACCATCAGTACGTTTAGGCAGGTACGTCTGTCGAGTACAAGCCATTGTGGTGGACAAAATACCAGTAGACCTACAAGTTCAAGGTCTGAGAGCAACAGCCAAATTCCTGAGAAATAGAGGAATAAAATTGGCAGATAATATTAAGTCTGATCACCTCACTGACTTCGGTCTCCTTGTAGGGACAGACTATTGCCATCGATTCATCGGTAGCCCTACTAAATATCAGGGTATAACCATGTTAAACTCTGCAGGAGGTAAATTAATCTCAGGCCCAGTATCAAGCCTGAGGAGACCTATGCCTGCAGATAAACAATACCAGTAGAAATCTAAATTTGTCAGCTGATTATATTTCTCCAGTAGCATTATACTAAGGAGATTACAGCTGACTATACCAACAGAAGTTGATGTTAGTATCATCATTTGAAGCTGGAGATGAGTTCATGAGGCCTCAGTGGCAAATCAGTGAACAGTAGCCTAAAACAGCTACAATTCACTGCGACCAATGTCACTGAACCCACTGCAGTCTCAGAACCATACTTTACTTAATGATGAGCTATTCAATCTTCTGAATCAATTAACTAAATTAAACCCAATAAATCTGATGACTGATTTGATACATTTATTATTTAATCAAGATGTATTCCATGGGCCTCAGTGTTTATATATCAGTGACCAGTTACTTGAACAAACTTCAAGTTATATCTAATGTCACTGATCTCACTGCAGTCCCTGAATCATACTTGACTGTAGTACTTGATCACATCCAGTCTTCTGGGTTAAATAATATGTAATAAGGCTTGAATATTAGCCTTTCAAGAGTTGACAGGGAATGAAATCGCATTAGACTTCTAACCCCTGCAACTCTAGTACGGGACATCCGTCCTGTACGAACAGACGCACAAATGTGTGATTACTAACTACTAACATCAAATTAATCTAATAATTCGAAGGAGGAGTATCGGTGTTCGTCTGTTCTAATTAGGACTTCGACCCGTGAGCAGCCCTGGGGAATTATGTCGGAAAATCCGACACCATTTAATAATCATACAGATAATAACTGTATTACAAACAAGTTACCCATAGAAAACGTAACTTGTAGTGGAATTACCGTCTATAGAAAACGGGATATCATCACCACATACTATTATAATTCACCAGCTATTCTGCTGGGAATTATTCTTAAATACATTAGTCTTTGGACTTTACCATCATAAAAACATCTTATATAAATTAACTTAATTATCAATATTAAAGTAGAGTAAATGTGACCCTTCTATCACTTTCTGAAATCTGGACAAAGTAGGCCAGGCATCAGTGGGGAAGGAGGGCAGCCATTGTTATACGAGACCAGAGGCTCACACGGGAGCAAATTCGGCTCCTGTTAATTTTACTTGGACGTAGTGTTATGGATACCAAAGGTGTACCATCTGTCAACACGCTGTCAACAAATCAAGTTAAGTGTTCTTTCCGAAACCCATTATTTATCATTAGTGGCCATTAATGTCATTATATAGGGTGACCCGGTTAGATCACATGGAAGCCTCAAACTAAAGGTAATTAAGCCAGGTCTTCATGTTCCATGTACTGTTTTCTCTGATATACTTGTCATATATAGGTATCTGGCTTCACAGCTAGCGCACTTTTGACAGGTCAAGACGAGGATGCAAGATTTGTGCACCAGTTACTGGGTGATATGGAAGCTACCTCAAAGAGGATAATTTGGTGTCTACACCCCTAGTTATACCTGGTGGACTAACCTGCTGTACTATAAATAAGGAACCTCTTTAATGTATGTAGTTATTTCTGTAGTTTGATTGGCTGCATATATATATAAACTAATAAACCCCCCCCCCCTAATGTGTAGAGGATCGATTTGTGAGATTAAGAGATTATTGCAGAAATACAGTCCACTTATCACTATACAAATTGCTATCGAAGTTTATAAATTAACGTAAATATAAATTATATAAATTAAATAAATAAAATCTCACAGGTCGGTTCCCACACAGGTCCCCCTGGTATAAACACTCAGGTCCCCTGGTATAAACACTCAGGTCGCCCCTGGTAAACACTCAGGTCCCCCTGGTAAACACTCAGGTCGCCCCTGGTATAAACCCTCAGGTCGCCCCTGTTATAAACACTCAGGTCCCCTGGTATAAACACTCAGGTCGCCCTGGTATATACACTCAGGTCCCCCTGGTATAAACACTCAGGTCCCCCTGGTATAAACACTCAGGTCCCCCTGGTAAACACTCAGGACGCCCCTGGTATAAACACTCAGGACGCCCCTGGTATAAACACTCAGGGCCCCCTGGTAAACACTCAGGTCGCCCTGGTATAAACACTCAGGTCCCCCTGGTAAACACTCAGGACGCCCCTGGTATAAACACTCAGGTCGCCCCTGGTATAAACACTCAGGTCCCCCTGGTATAAACACTCAGGAGCGATATAAACACTCAGGTCGCCCCTGGTATATACACTCAGGTCCCCCTGGTAAACACTCAGGTCGCCCCTGGTATAAACACTCAGGACGCCCCTTGTATAAACACTCAGGACGTCCCTGGTATAAACACTCAGGTCCCCCTGGTATAAACACTCAGGTTGCCCCTGATATAAAAACTCAGGTCGCCCCTGGTATAAACACTCAGTACGCCCCCTGATATAAACACTCAGGTCGCCCCTGGTATATACACTCAGGTCCCCCTGGTAAACACTCAGGTCGCCCATGGTATATACACTCAGGGCCCCCTGGTAAACACTCAGGTCCCCCTGGTAAACACTCAGGACGCCCCTGGTAAACACTCAGGTCGCCCCTGGTATAAACACTCAGGTCGCCCCTGGTATAAACACTCTAAACACTCAGGTCGCCCCTGGTATAAACACTCAGGTCGCCCCTGGTATAAACACTCAGGTCCCCCCTGGTATAAACACTCAGGTCGCCCCTGGTAAACACTCAGGTCGCCCCTGGTAAACACTCAGGTCGCCCCTGGTATAAACACTCAGGTCGCCCCTGGTATAAACACTCAGGTCCCCCTGGTATCAGGTCGCCCCTGGTATAAACACTCAGGTCGCCCCTGGTAAACACTCCGGTCCCCCTGGTAAACACTCAGGTCGCCCCTGGTAAACACTCAGGTCGCCCCTGGTATAAACACTCAGGTCGCCCCTGGTATAAACACTCAGGTCCCCCCTGGTATAAACACTAAGGTCGCCCCTGGTAAACACTCAGGTCCCCCTGCTAAACACTCAGGTCCCCCTGGTAAACACTCAGGTCGCCCCTGGTATAAACACTCTCCGTGCTGCGAGTATAATCACACTCTCCTCCCTCTCTGGTGCAGGATAATCACTTCAGGCGAGGGTCAGACCTGACGCATTTCATAATGCTCCTCCTCTGATTTATAGGAATGTTTGGAGGCATTAGTGATTCCTCAACTGTCGGAAAATCCGACACCATTTAATAATCATACAGATAATAGCTGTGTTGTATAAACAAGTTAACCATAGAAAACGTAACTTGTAGTGGAATTACCGTCTAAAGAAAATGGGATATCATCACCACATACTATTATAATTCACCACCTATTATGGTGGGAATTATTCTTAAATACATTAGTCTTTGGACTTTACCACCATAAAAACATCTTATATAAATTAACTTAATTATCAATATTAAAGTAGAGTAAATGTGACCCTTCTATCACTTTCTGAAATCTGGACAATGTAAGCCAGGCGTCAGTGAGGAAGGAGGGGCAGCCATTGTTGTGTCACCTCCGAGACGTGTGGAGCAAATTCGGCTCCTATCATATCTGGACAATGTCGGCCAGTAGCGTCAATAGTATGGAGTGTTAGACAGCCATTGTTGATACTAGACCAGAGGCTCATGGGAGCAAATGCGGCTCCTGTTAATTTTACTTGGACGTAGTGTTATGGAAACCAAGGGTGTACCATTTTCAACACGCTGTCAACAAATCAAGTTAAGTGTTCTTTCCGAAACCCGTTTATTTTCATTTATGGCCATTAATGTCATTATATAGGGTGAAACGGTTAGAGCACGTGGGAGCCTCAAACTAAAGGTAATTAAGCCAGGTCTTTAAGGTTCCATGTATAGTGTTTTCTCTGATATAGCTTGTCATATATAGAACCTGGCTTCACAGCTAGCGCCCTTTTGACAGGTCAAGACGAGGAAGACTTTGTGCACCAGTTACTGGGTGATGGAAGCTACCTCAAAGAGGATAATTTGGCGTCTACAACCTAGTTATACCTGGTGGACTAACCTGCTGTACTATAAGATAAGGAACCTCTTCAATGTATGTAGTCTATTACTGTAGTTTGATTGGCTGCATATATATTAATTTAATAAACCCCCCTAATGTGTAGAGGATCGATTTGTGAGATTAAGAGATTATTGCAGAAATACAGTCCACTCATTATCATACAAATTGCTATCGAAGTATATAAATTAACGTAAATATAAATTCATATAAATTAAATAAATATAAATCTCACAGGTCGGTTCCCACATTATTTGGACCTTCGGAACCGGAATATTCGGTCCTTTGAACCTACATTTGGTCATCTTAGTACCGGATGAACCAGTTAACCAGTGGATTCATTAAATATACTAGTGCAGTGTGATTTAAACAAAGCCAGCAGTCAATGACGGCGGCGTTGACTCGTGCGAGTTGACGAGCCCCGCTCAGTTCAGATCAGCTTCGTCAGCGGTTTCATGTACACCCACAGATTTGGTGGCGTGTTATTCTGTGAAATGACAGCGCTAATATAGAAGCCAGCCAAATTAGTGACTGTGTCTTCGCGATATTGTTCACGGATTTCGTGGTGTTAAATTTCGCGAGAGATTATCTACGAATTTTGTGGACTTTATTTCGCGAGGTCACTAATAATATTTAATACTTCTTGATAATATTAGAAGTTTCATAGAGGCTAATTAAGAGGCTATTATCAATAATTGTATATATTATTTCTCCAAAATAGAGAATTATTTAATATATATTGCACTAGTGATCACAGTATAATATGTACTAATTGCCAACCCACAACAGGGTAGGATATTAACACTGACTAGTTGAACTATTATCGTTCATCCTAGTCCCATTATTACCATAGTCAGTTGTACTATATTCAACAACCTAACACCATTAATGAATGGTCCAGACCCTATTTTGGGTGTAATTTTTATCAACTCGAGTTGAGTTGTATATATAATAATTTACTTATGATCATTACACCTTTGAGTGATTAATTAGTGTCTCTACCATCCTAGGGTGATATAGAAGAGCTAACCTAAAGGTACTTCCATGACACTGGTTTATCACTCAAATCATTAGTGTGTATGATTGTATATATATAATGTGTATTAATTTTAAGTGCTAACCTCTAGTAGAGGTAGGATTATTGCCTAGTGAGTGCATTTTACCCTAGGCTACCATTAGAGCTTGTTCAGTATTATGAGCAGCCCAAGTACAAGTCCCACAAGGCTTCACCAACGAGCCAGTATGGATAATGCAGGGAGAATGAAAAGAACCCTTGCAGGTCTTAAAGGCCACTTAACAAGACAGATCAAGAAATGTGAAGATTTGTCACAACAATCTCAAGTTGATTATGCTGACCTGGAAAGCTATTATCAAGCAGCTGCAGGTAAATTTGAGCAAATCAAATGTCAAATAGCAACATATGTGGCTGAACTTGCCAACACCAATTTATCAGAAACAGAAACAGACGACATTATGGTTGATCTTGCGAATTATGAAGATCACACTCAGGCCACGTTACAGCCTTATGTCAAATTAATTGCCCAGAACAAGGCAACAACAACAACAACAGTTGCATCTAATACGAGTCAAGCAGAAGCTCGACTCCCTCCAATTAATTTACCCACTTTCTCAGGAAAAGATGAGGAAGATTGGGACGAATTTTGGAACAAATTCGTTGACCTTGTAGACTCAAAACAATCTTTACCAAAGAGTAGTAAATTCTCTTATTTGCAAGGCCAATTATCAGGTGAGGCTAAAACAGTAGTATCCCATCTGAGATTAACTAATGACGGCTATGATCTGGCAGTAAAACTCCTCAAGGATAATTATGCTGATCCAGAAGTAAGAACATCACATTTAGTTCATGAGCTGTTGCATTTACCCCCACCGGAGGCTTCAGCTGATTCACTCCAAGTCTTCAAGCTGGAGGTAGAATCATTGATCAATGCCCTCAGCCTGACAGCAGATACAAACGGGGCTGAGTGGGTCTTGAAAATAATTGTCCAGGAGAAAATACCTAGGGACATATTGAGACAAATGAGTGCTCATTACAATAAAAGTATCTTATCCATGAATGAAATATCTGAAGGTTTAAAGTCAGTAGTTCATCAATTACGAACACATGACAAATTAAAACCACCAAGTAAACCCTCAGAAACCAATAATAGTAAACCACAGAGTACCAAAGGTACTCCAAATCAATCTAGACAATATAATTCAACACCAAAGTGGAACAGTGGCAGTGTGGGCGTATATGCAGTGGGACCCTCCAAGCCTATAGTTACTGTGTCACCCAAGAACGTGACACCAAAGGGTACTGGAAGCTATGGAACATGTTTGTTCTGCAATGAGAAACATTCAATGTACCACTGCCCTAATTTTCCTGATAGTGACGCCCGTGTTGAGCGACTCAAAGATTTGCAACATTGCACGAGGTGCCTCAGGAAACATAACATCAAGGACTGTGATACCCAATTACACATCTGTAATAGGTGTAACAAAGGTCAGCACCATGCAGCATTGTGCAGAGACACCAAAACAACGTCTCCAAACCCCAAGGTGGAAGATAGCATTCCCACCTCAGTACAGTACTGCAAGGTGCAACAAACAAAGAGTGTCCAATCGGCAAAGTCTAAAGGTAATACGACTTTGCCTACTGCCCAAATTACCATCCTGAATAAGAGGGCCAAGGTCCATACCCGTGGGTTGTTTGACCAAGGATCCCAGAGAACATTTGTCACTAAAAGGTTGGCAGATGAACTACAATTAAGGCCTGTAGCCCAGACGTCATTCAACATCTCAGGGTTTGTAACAGATGCAGGACCTCAAGTCTACCAGGTGGTACAACCATCAGTACGTTTAGGCAGGTACGTCTGTCGAGTACAAGCCATTGTGGTGGACAAAATACCAGTAGACCTACAAGTTCAAGGTCTGAGAGCAACAGCCAAATTCCTGAGAAATAGAGGAATAAAATTGGCAGATAATATTAAGTCTGATCACTTCACCGACTTCGGTCTCCTTGTAGGGACAGACTATTGTCATCAATTCATCGGTAGCCCTACTAAATATCAGGGTATAACCATGTTAAACTCTGCAGGAGGTAAATTACTATCAGGCCCAGTATCAAGTCTGAGGAGACCTATGCCTGCAGATAAACAATACCAATAGAAATTTAAATTTGTCAGCTGATTATATTTCTCCAGTAGCATTATACTAAGGAGATTACAGCTGACTATACCAACAGAGGTTGATGTTAGTATCATCATTTAAAGCTGAAGATGAGTTCATGAGGCTTCAGTGGCAAATCAGTGAACAGTAGCCTAAACCAGCTACAAGTCACTGCGACCAATGTCACTGAACCCACTGCAGTCTCAGAACCATACTTTACTTTAATGATGAGCTATTCAATCTTCTGAATCAATTAACTAAATTAAACCCCAATAAATCTGATGACTGATTTGATACATTTATTATTTAATCAAAATGTATTCCATGGGCCTCAGTGTTTATATATCAGTGACCAGTTACCTGAAGAAACTTCAAGTTATATCTAATGTCACTGATCTCACTGCAGTCCCTGAATCATACTTGACTGTAGTACTTGATCACATCCAGTCTTCTGGGTTAAATAATATGTAATTAGGCTTGAATATTAGCCTTTCAAGAGTTGACAGGGAAATGAAATCGCATTAGACTTCTAACCCTGCAACTCTAGTACGGGACATCCGTCCTGTACGAACAGACGCACAAATGTGTGATTACTAACTACTAACATCAAATTAATCTAATAATTCGAAGGAGGAGTATCGGTGTTCGTCTGTTCTAATTAGGACTTCGACCCGTGAGCAGCCCCTGGGGAATTATGTCGGAAAATCCAACACCATTTAATAATCATACAGATAATAGCTGTGTTGTATAAACAAGTTAACCATAGAAAACGTAACTTGTAGTGGAATTACCGTCTAAAGAAAACGGGATATCATCACCACATACTATTATAATTCACCACCTATTATGGTGGGAATTATTCTTAAATACATTAGTCTTTGGACTTTACCATCATAAAAACATCTTATATAAATTAACTTAATTATCAATATTAAAGTAGAGTAAATGTGACCCTTCTATCACTTTCTGAAATCTGGACAATGTAAGCCAGGCGTCAGTGAGGAAGGAGGGGCAGCCATTGTTGTGTCACCTCCGAGACGTGTGGAGCAAATTCGGCTCCTATCATATCTGGACAATGTCGGCCAGTAGCGTCAATAGTATGGAGTGTTAGACAGCCATTGTTGATACTAGACCAGAGGCTCATGGGAGCAAATGCGGCTGCTGTTAATTTTACTTGGACGTAGTGTTATGGAAACCAAGGGTGTACCATTTTCAACACGCTGTCAACAAATCAAGTTAAGTGTTCTTCCCGAAACCCGTTTATTTTCATTTATGGCCATTAATGTCATTATATAGGGTGAAACGGTTAGAGCACGTGGGAGCCTCAAACTAAAGGTAATTAAGCCAGGTCTTTAAGGTTCCATGTATAGTGTTTTCTCTGATATAGCTTGTCATATATAGAACCTGGCTTCACAGCTAGCGCCCTTTTGACAGGTCAAGACGAGGAAGACTTTGTGCACCAGTTACTGGGTGATGGAAGCTACCTCAAAGAGGATAATTTGGCGTCTACAACCTAGTTATACCTGGTGGACTAAAGCCTGCTGTACTATAAGATAAGGAACCTTTTCAATGTATGTAGTCTAATACTGTAGTTTGATTGGCTGCATATATATTTAATTAATATAAACTCCCCCTAATGTGTAGAGGATCGATTTGTGAGATTGAGATTATTGCAGAAATACAGTCCACTTATCATTATACAAATTGCTATCGAAGTATACGAATTAACGTAAATATAAATTCATATAAATTAAATAAATATAAATCTCACAGGTCGGTTCCCACATCAACTGCTGCTATACATATATATATATACTAAAAATATATTTATATATATATATATATATATATATATATATATATATATATATATATATATATATATATATATATATATATACACACATATATATATATATATATATATATATATATATATATATATATATATATATATATATATATATATATATGTCGTACCTAGTAGCCAGAATGCACTTCTCAGCCTACTATGCAAGGCCCGATTTGCCTAATAAGCCAAGTTTTCCTCAATTAATATATTTTCTCTAATTTTTTTCTTATGAAATGATAAAGCAACCCATTTTATTATGTATGAAGTTATTTTTTTTTATTGGAGTTAAAATTAACGTAGATATATGACCGAACCTAACCAACCCTACCTAACCTAACCTATCTCTATAGGTTAGGTTAGGTTAAGTAACCAAAAAAGTTAGGTTAGGTTAGGTTAGGTAGGTTAGGTAGTCGAAAAACAACTAATTCATGAAAACGTGGCTTATTAGTCAAATCGGGCCTTGCATAGTAGGCTGAGAACTGCGTTCTGGCTACTAGGTACGACATATATATATATATATATATATATATATGTCGTACTTAGTAGCCAGAACGCACTTCTCTGCCTAGTATGCAAGGCCCGATTTGCCTAATAAGCCAAGTTTTCACGAAATAATTGTTTTTCGACTACCTAACCTACCTAACCTAACCTAACCTAACTTTTTCGGCTACCTAACCTAACCTAACCTATAAAGATAGGTTAGGTTAGGTTAGGTAGGGTTGGTTAGGTTCGGTCATATATCTACGTTAATTTTAACTCCAATAAAAAAAAATTCACCTCATACATAATGAAATGGGTAGCTTTATCATTTCATAAGAAAAAAATTAGAGAAAATATATTAATTCAGGAAAACTTGGCTTATTAGGCAAATCGGGCCTTGCATAGTAGGCTGAGAAGTGCGTTCTGGCTACTAGGTACGACATATATATATATATATATATATATATATATATATATATATATATATATATATATATATATATATATATATATATATATATATATGTGTGTGTGTGTATATCACGAAAATAAACACGTGATTAAGAATGTGACAATGTCAGACCACGGAGGAAAATGAAACAGGAATTTCCTTAAGTACTTTCGTATATTAAATACATCTTCAAAAGGAATGAAGATGTATTCCTTCTGAAGATGTATTTAATATACGAAAGTACTTAAGGAAATTCCTGTTTCATTTTCCTCCGTGGTCTGACATTGTCATATATATATATATATATATATATATATATATATATATATATATATATATATATATATATATATATATATATATATATATATATATATATATATATATATATATATATATATATATATATTTATATATATATATATATATTAGTATATTTTGGTAGCAGTCTTTCCTGTAGACATATATTATTAAATATGACCGAAAAAGTAAGATTAATAATTCTAACACGAATTTTCTCAATGTTTCGTACATTACGCTTCACTGTTGGAGGTAAATCAAAAATCAATTCTCCAAAATTCATTTTTATTTCTAGTCTGACGCGACACGGGCGCGTTTCGTAAAACTTATTACATTTTCAAAGACTTCACAAATACACAACTGATTAGAACTTACGTATCTCTGATTTTATATCTACATTTGAGTGAGGTGGGAGGGGTGATGTGGCATTAACACAAGACAGAACAAGAGGGGATATTAATAGGGTATTAAAAGAATCAACACAAGACAGAACAGAAACAATGGGTATTGAATAGAAGTGTTTGTAGAAAGCCTATTGGTCCATATTTCTTGATGCTTCTATATTGGAGCGGAGTCTTGAGGTGGGTAGAATATAGTTGTGCAATAATTGGCTGTTGATTGCTGGTGTTGACTTCTTGATGTGTAGTGCCTCGCAAACGTCAAGCCGCCTGCTATCGCTGTATCTATCGATGATTTCTGTGTTGTTTACTAGGAAAAACGGCCAGCCTACTCATGAGAAACTCTCCAGACACAAAACAGAACGCTTTAAAAGAGACTAACGTCGTCTATGCCTTCAAATGCCCACTTGGGGACTGTAAGCTCCAAAAAACCCAGTATATAGGCAAGACAACAACATCTCTTTCTAGGCGTTTAACGATGCATAAGCAACAGGGCTCCATTAAGGAACATATAATCTCTTCCCATAACCAAACCATCGCCAGAGAAATCCTAGTAAACAACACAGAAATCATCGATAGATACAGCGATGGCAGGCGGCTTGACGTTTGCGAGGCACTACACATCAAGAAGTCAACACCAGCAATCAACAGCCAATTATTGCACAACTATATTCTACCCACCTCAAGACTCCGCTCCAATATAGAAGCATCAAGAAATATGGACCAATAGGCTTTCTACAAACACTTCTATTCAATACCCATTGTTTCTGTTCTGTCTTGTGTTGATACTTTTAATACCCTATTAATATCCCCTCTTGTTCTGTCTTGTGTTAATGCCACATCACCCCTCCCACCTCACTCAAATGTAGATATAAAATCAGAGATACGTAAGTTCTAATCAGTTGTGTATTTGTGAAGTCTTTGAAAATGTAATAAGTTTTACGAAACGCGCCCGTGTCGCGTCAGACTAGAAATATATATATATATATATATATATATACGACATTCTTCTCTTTTAAAGCGTTCTGCTTTGTGTCTGGAGAGTTCTTCATGAGTAGGCTGGCCGTTTTTCTGGTTTTATAGAAAATCGTCAATTGTATCTTCGGATTTTTGTCTGTAGGGATAACGTTCGTATCAACAATATCTTTCAGGACCCTTTCCTCCGTTTTATGAGCTGTGGAAAAGAAGTTCCTGTAATATAGGTTAATAGGGGGTACAGGTGTTGTGTTAGTTGTCTCTTCAGAGGTTGAATGGCGATTCACCTTCCTTTTCATTGCGTTTTTCACCTTCCCTTGATCCGTATTCTGTCTTGTGTTGAAAGTTTGTTCACCTCATCCAAAACTGTTGTAACATATCTCCTCACCCAAATGCGAGTATATGAGACAAAAGCTGTTAAAATATTAGCATAGTAAAACTCTGTTCAGTGTTTGCAGGTTATAGTTGTGTGTGTGTAAGCTAAAGTCTTTGAAAATGTAATAAGTTATTACGAAACGCGTGCAAGTGTCGCTTCAGACTAGAAATTAAAATGAATTTTGGAGAATTGATTTTTCAATTACCATCAACAGTAAAAAGAAACATAAGAAATATTGAGAGAATTCGTGTTAGAATTATTATTCTTGCTTTTTCGGTATATTATATATATATATATATATATATATATATATATATATATATATATATATATATATATATATTATTAAATATGACCGAAAAAGTAAGATTAATAATTCTAACACGAATTTTCTCAATCTTTCGTACATTATGCTTCACTGTTGGAGGTAAATCAAAAATCACTTCTCCAAAATTCATTTTTATTTCTAGTCTGACGCGACACGGGCGCGTTTCGTAAAACTTATTACATTTTCAAAGACTTCACAAATACACAACTGATTAGAACTTGCGTTTCCCTGATTTTATATCTACATTTGAGTGAGGTGGGAAGGGTGATGTGGCATTACATTTGAGTGAGGTGGGAAGGATGATGTGGCATTAACACAAGACAGAACACTAGAGGATATTAATAGGGTATTAAAAGTATCAACACAAGACAGAACAGAAACAATGGGTATTGAATAGAAGTGTTTGTAGAAAGCCTATTGGTCCATATTTCTTGATGCTTCTATATTGGAGCGGAGTCTTGAGGTGGGTAGAATATAGTTGTGCAATAATTGGCTGTTGATTGCTGGTGTTGCCTTCTTGATGTGTAGTGCCTCGCAAACGTCAAGCCGCCTGCTATCGCTGTATCTATCGATGATTTCTGTGTTGTTTACTAGGATTTCTCTGGCGATGGTTTGGTTATGGGAAGAGATTATATGTTCCTTAATGGAGCCCTGTTGTTTATGCATCGTTAAACGCCTAGAAAGAGATGTTGTTGTCTTGCCTATATACTGGGTTTTTTGGAGCTTACAGTCCCCAAGTGGGCATTTGAAGGCATAGACGACGTTAGTCTCTTTTAAAGCGTTCTGTTTCGTGTCTGGAGAGTTTCTCATGAGTAGGCTGGCCGTTTTTCTGGTTTTATAGTAAATCGTCAGTTGTATCCTCTGATTTTTGTCTGTAGGGATAACGTTTCTATTAACAATATCTTTCAGGACCCTTTCCTCTGTTTTATGAGCTGTGGAAAAGAAGTTCCTGTAAAATAGTCTAATAGGGGGTATAGGTGTTGTGTTAGTTGTCTCTTCGGAGGTTGCATGGCTTTTCACTTTCCTTCTTATGATGTCTTCGATGAAACCATTGGAGAAGCCGTTATTGACTAGAACCTGCCTTACCCTACAGAGTTCTTCGTCGACTTGCTTCCATTCTGAGCTGTGGCTGAGAGCACGGTCGACGTATGCGTTAACAACACTCCTCTTGTACCTGTCAGGGCAGTCGCTGTTGGCATTTAGGCACATTCCTATGTTTGTTTCCTTTGTGTAGACTGCAGTGTGGAAACCTCCGCCCTTTTCCATGACTGTTACATCTAGAAAAGGCAGCTTCCCATCCTTTTCCGTCTCGTAAGTGAAACGTAGCACGGAACTCTGCTCAAATGCCTCCTTCAGCTCCTGCAGATGTCTGACATCAGGTACCTGTGTAAAAATGTCGTCAACATACCTGCAGTATATGGCCGGTTTCAAGTTCATGTCGACTAAGACTTTTTGCTCGATGGTACCCATGTAGAAGTTTGCAAACAGGACACCTAGGGGAGAACCCATGGCGACCCCATCTACTTGCTTATACATGTGCCCATCCGGGCTCAAGAAGGGTGCCTCTTTAGTACAAGCTTGGAGTAGTTTCCTCAGAATACTTTCTGGCATGTCAAGAGGAGTACAGGCTGGATCACGATACACTCTGTCGGCTATCATTCCGATTGTCTCGTCCACAGGTACGTTGGTAAACAGCGATTCTACGTCCAACGAGGCTCTTATCCCTGTGGCCCGTGCGCCCCGCAGTAAGTCCACAAATTCCTTTGGAGACTTCAGGCTGAAGGCGCAAGGAACATAAGGAGTCAGCAGGCCGTTGAGTCGCTTCGCCAATCTGTACGTGGGTGTGGGTATCTGGCTAATGATTGGCCGAAGTGGGTTTCCAGGCTTGTGCGTCTTGACATTTCCATACGCATATCCAGGTTTATATTCCCCAATGATCTTTGGCAGGTGGAGTCCGGATTTCTTGGCGTTCACAGTTTCGATCAGTTTGTTGACCTTTGCTTTTAATTCGGCTGTAGTGTCCTTCGTTACCCTTTGGAACTTAGTTTGGTCAGAGAGTATGATGTTCATTTTCGCCAGATATTCGTCTTTTTTAAGAATGACATATATTGGCGACTTGTCACCTCTCCTGACAACTATCTCCTTGTTCTCACGAAGGCTTTTAGCTGCCGCTTTAAGCTCGGGGGACAGTATGGTGCTTCTGTAGTTGCCTCGATTCTTTCCTCCTTCTGCAATAAGTTCTGCTTGTAAGGTATCTTTTGGTAGTGACCTTCTTTTGTGTCTCGAGGTCGAATATGTCGTCCAACAGAATTTCCAACTCCACTTTCCGGGCCATTTCACTCGGTCTGGACATAACATGACAGTTTATGCCCAGATTTAGGAGAGTGACTTGGTCCTCAGTGAGGTTAATTCCTGCAAGGTTCAGGAAGCCATCTCTTGGTCGTGGAATTGCCATAGGTCCTCCATATAATGTTGTTAGTTTCTTGATAATCCTTGTTTCAGTGCTGAGGTGATGTTGGTCTGTGAGGATGTCGAGGTGTTGTTCAATGCGGGTACGGATACTATGGTCGATGTTGCTATTTCTCCACTCGTTTGTAGCATGAAGTAGTTGCGTTTTGTTGTCTTTGATTTCATTCTCTGCCTTGTATATCTGATCACGAATCAGATCCTGGCGATATTTTATCGTGAAGGCTTGATTCCTTGCTGCTGGGTCGTGCACTTTAACATTAGTATATTTTGGTAGCAGTCTTTCCTGTAGACATATATTATTAAATATGACCGAAAAAGTAAGATTAATAATTTTAACACAGACTAGAAATAAAAATGAATTTTGGAATTACCTCCAACAGTGAAGCATAATGTACGAAAGATTGAGAAAATTCGTGTTGAAATTATTAATCTTACTTTTTCGGTCATATTTAATAATATATGTCTACAGGAAAGACTGCTACCAAAATATACTAATGTTAAAGTGCACGACCCAGCAGCAAGGAATCAAGCCTTCACGATAAAATATCGCCAGGATCTGATTCGTGATCAGATATACAAGGCAGAGAATGAAATCAAAGACAACAAAACGCAACTACTTCATGCTACAAACGAGTGGAGAAATAGCAACATCGACCATAGTATCCGTACCCGCATTGAACAACACCTCGACATCCTCACAGACCAACATCACCTCAGCACTGAAACAAGGATTATCAAGAAACTAACAACATTATATGGAGGACCTATGGCAATTCCACGACCAAGAGATGGCTTCCTGAACCTTGCAGGAATTAACCTCACTGAGGACCAAGTCACTCTCCTAAATGTGGGCATAAACTGTCATGTTATGTCCAGACCGAGTGAAATGGCCCGGAAAGTGGAGTTGGAAATTCTGTTGGACGACATATTCGACCTCGAGACACAAAAGAAGGTCACTACCAAAGATACCTTACAAGCAGAACTTATTGCAGAAGGAGGAAAGAATCGAGGCAACTACAGAAGCACCATACTGTCCCCCGAGCTTAGAGCGGCAGCTAAAAGCCTTCGTGAGAACAAGGAGATAGTTGTCAGGAGAGGTGACAAGTCGCCAATATATGTCATTCTTAAAAAAGACGAATATCTGGCGAAAATGAACATCATACTCTCTGACCAAACTAAGTTCCAAAGGGTAACGAAGGACACTACAGCCGAATTAAAAGCAAAGGTCAACAAACTGATCGAAACTGTGAACGCCAAGAAATCCGGACTCCACCTGCCAAAGATCATTGGGGAATATAAACCTGGATATGCGTATGGAAATGTCAAGACGCACAAGCCTGGAAACCCACTTCGGCCAATCATTAGCCAGATACCCACACCCACGTACAGATTGGCGAAGCGACTCAACGGCCTGCTGACTCCTTATGTTCCTTGCGCCTTCAGCCTGAAGTCTCCAAAGGAATTTGTGGACTTACTGCGGGGCGCACGGGCCACAGGGATAAGAGCCTCGTTGGACGTAGAATCGCTGTTTACCAACGTACCTGTGGACGAGACAATCGGAATGATAGCCGACAGAGTGTATCGTGATCCAGCCTGTACTCCTCTTGACATGCCAGAAAGTATTCTGAGGAAACTACTCCAAGCTTGTACTAAAGAGGCACCCTTCTTGAGCCCGGATGGGCACATGTATAAGCAAGTAGATGGGGTCGCCATGGGTTCTCCCCTAGGTGTCCTGTTTGCAAACTTCTACATGGGTACCATCGAGCAAAAAGTCTTAGTCGACATGAACTTGAAACCGGCCATATACTGCAGGTATGTTGACGACATTTTTACACAGGTACCTGATGTCAGACATCTGCAGGAGCTGAAGGAGGCATTTGAGCAGAGTTCCGTGCTACGTTTCACTTACGAGACGGAAAAGGATGGGAAGCTGCCTTTTCTAGATGTAACAGTCATGGAAAAGGGCGGAGGTTTCCACACTGCAGTCTACACAAAGGAAACAAACATAGGAATGTGCCTAAATGCCAACAGCGACTGCCCTGACAGGTACAAGAGGAGTGTTGTTAACGCATACGTCGACCGTGCTCTCAGCCACAGCTCAGAATGGAAGCAAGTCGACGAAGAACTCTGTAGGGTAAGGCAGGTTCTAGTCAATAACGGCTTCTCCAATGGTTTCATCGAAGACATCATAAGAAGGAAAGTGAAAAGCCATGCAACCTCCGAAGAGACAACTAACACAACACCTATACCCCCTATTAGACTATTTTACAGGAACTTCTTTTCCACAGCTCATAAAACAGAGGAAAGGGTCCTGAAAGATATTGTTAATAGAAACGTTATCCCTACAGACAAAAATCAGAGGATACAACTGACGATTTACTATAAAACCAGAAAAACGGCCAGCCTACTCATGAGAAACTCTCCAGACACGAAACAGAACGCTTTAAAAGAGACTAACGTCGTCTATGCCTTCAAATGCCCACTTGGGGATTGTAAGCTCCAAAAAAACCCAGTATATAGGCAAGACAACAACATCTCTTTCTAGGCGTTTAACGATGCATAAACAACAGGGCTCCATTAAGGAACATATAATCTCTTCCCATAACCAAACCATCGCCAGAGAAATCCTAGTAAACAACACAGAAATCATCGATAGATACAGCGATAGCAGGCGGCTTGACGTTTGCGAGGCACTACACATCAAGAAGTCAACACCAGCAATCAACAGCCAATTATTGCACAACTATATTCTACCCACCTCAAGACTCCGCTCCAATATAGAAGCATCAAGAAATATGGACCAATAGGCTTTCTACAAACACTTCTATTCAATACCCATTGTTTCTGTTCTGTCTTGTGTTGATACTTTTAATACCCTATTAATATCCTCTAGTGTTCTGTCTTGTGTTAATGCCACATCATCCTTCCCACCTCACTCAAATGTAATGCCACATCACCCTTCCCACCTCACTCAAATGTAGATATAAAATCAGGGAAACGCAAGTTCTAATCAGTTGTGTATTTGTGAAGTCTTTGAAAATGTAATAAGTTTTACGAAACGCGCCCGTGTCGCGTCAGACTAGAAATAAAAATGAATTTTGGAGAAGTGATTTTTGATTTACCTCCAACAGTGAAGCATAATGTACGAAAGATTGAGAAAATTCGTGTTAAAATTATTAATCTTACTTTTTCGGTCATATTTAATAATATATGTCTACAGGAAAGACTGCTACCAAAATATACTAATATATATATATATATATATATATATATATATATATATATATATATATATATATATATATATATATATATATATATATATATATATGTATATATATATATATATATATATATATATATATATATATATATATATATATATATATATATATATATATATATATATATATATATATATATATATATATATATATATATATATATATATATATATCAACCCGTTCTCGCAAATTTAATAAGGCAATATTGACTTATTAAATATGTGCATAGGTGACATACTTAACATAATAGTTTCCCTTGAAAAGCTTCATAGAAAACACCGACCTTACCTAACCTACTTAGAATGTTAAAATAAGCATCTTATAGCTTCGTAATTACAATTGTTACTTAACCTATTATAGGTATAGGTTAGGTAATAATTGTAATTACGAAGCAATAAGATGCTTATCTTAACATACTAAGTAGGTTAGGTAAGGTCGGTGTTTTCTATGAAGCTTTTCAAGGGAAACTATTATGTTAAGTATGTCACCTATGCACATATTTAATAAGTCAATGTTGACTTATTAAATTTGCGAGAACGGGTTGTATATATATATATATATATATATATATATATATATATATATATATATATATATATATATATATTATTAAATATGACCGAAAAAGTAAGATTAATAATTTTAACACGAATTTTCTCAATCTTTCGTACATTATGCTTCCTCCGAAGAGACAACTAACACAACACCTATACCCCCTATTAGACTATTTTACAGGAACTTCTTTTCCACAGCTCATAAAACAGAGGAAAGGGTCCTGAAAGATATTGTTAATAGAAACGTTATCCCTACAGACAAAAATCAGAGGATACAACTGACGATTTACTATAAAACCAGAAAAACGGCCAGCCTACTCATGAGAAACTCTCCAGACACGAAACAGAACGCTTTAAAAGAGACTAACGTCGTCTATGCCTTCAAATGCCCACTTGGGGACTGTAAGCTCCAAAAAACCCAGTATATAGGCAAGACAACAACATCTCTTTCTAGGCGTTTAACGATGCATAAACAACAGGGCTCCATTAAGGAACATATAATCTCTTCCCATAACCAAACCATCGCCAGAGAAATCCTAGTAAACAACACAGAAATCATCGATAGATACAGCGATAGCAGGCGGCTTGACGTTTGCGAGGCACTACACATCAAGAAGTCAACACCAGCAATCAACAGCCAATTATTGCACAACTATATTCTACCCACCTCAAGACTCCGCTCCAATATAGAAGCATCAAGAAATATGGACCAATAGGCTTTCTACAAACACTTCTATTCAATACCCATTGTTTCTGTTCTGTCTTGTGTTGATACTTTTAATACCCTATTAATATCCTCTAGTGTTCTGTCTTGTGTTAATGCCACATCATCCTTCCCACCTCACTCAAATGTAATGCCACATCACCCTTCCCACCTCACTCAAATGTAGATATAAAATCAGGGAAACGCAAGTTCTAATCAGTTGTGTATTTGTGAAGTCTTTGAAAATGTAATAAGTTTTACGAAACGCGCCCGTGTCGCGTCAGACTAGAAATAAAAATGAATTTTGGAGAAGTGATTTTTGATTTACCTCCAACAGTGAAGCATAATGTACGAAAGATTGAGAAAATTCGTGTTAAAATTATTAATCTTACTTTTTCGGTCATATTTAATAATATATGTCTACAGGAAAGACTGCTACCAAAATATACTAATATATATATATATATATATATATATATGTATATATATATAAACTCCTAAAGTTTCAATTTACCATTTTATTATTAAAATTATATGGGAATTATTTCCTGCAGGAGACGAGAGTAGTGACCTGACCCGAGCAGGTCCAGAGGCGGGAGTAGTGACCTGACCCGAGCAGGTCCAGAGGCGGGAGTAGTGACCTGACCCGAGCAGGTCCAGAGGCGGGAGTAGTGACCTGACCCGAGCAGGTCCAGAGGCAAGAGTAGTGACCTGACCCGAGCAGGTCCAGAGGCAAGAGTAGTGACCTGACCCGAGCAGGTCCAGAGGCGGCAGTAGTGACCTGACCCGAGCAGATCCAGAGACGGGAGTAGTGACCTGACCCGAGCCGGTCCAGAAGCGGGCGTAGTGACCTAACCCGAGCAGGTCCAGAGGCAAGAGTAGTGACCTGACCCGAGCAGGTCCAGAGGCACGAGTAGTGACCTGACCCGAGCAGGTCCAGAGGCGGCAGTAGTGACCTGACCCGAGCAGGTCCAGAGGCAAGAGTAGTGACCTGACCCGAGCTGGTCCAGAGGCGGGAGTATTGACCTGACCCGAGCAGGTCCAGAGGCGGGAGTAGTGACCTGACCCGAGCAGGTCCAGAGGCAAGAGTAGTGACCTGACCCGAGCAGGTCCAGAGGCAAGAGTAGTGACCTGACCCGAGCAGGTCCAGAGGCAAGAGTAGTGACCTGACCCGAGCAGGTCCAGAGGCAAGAGTAGTGACCTGACCCGAGCAGGTCCAGAGGCAGGAGTAGTGACCAGACCCGAGCAGATCAACAATAACCAGACGAGCGAGAATCAAACAATTCATTACAATTAATTTGTTCTCAATATTGTTCGATTAAATCGATTCGTTAATATCTCAACGTTGTGTAATCAAGTTTGATCTTTTCATCTGTGTAGCAATATTGACAGATGCAACACTGTGCTGGTGGGGTACACCGTTGGCGTTCTCTCACGCTGTATCTAATACTTCCATTGCAACATTATTGCAACATTATTCATCACTTAATAAACTGTCAACGGAATCACAGTTCTTCCTTTTGCAGCGTTGATGCTTATGTTATAACAGAACTGCAGTATGTTGTATAATACACGATTATCTTGTATAATACAAGATTACAGTCATAATGGTGTATAATACACCGCAGCAGTCATTATGTTGTATAATACACCACTGTAGTCATTATCTTGCATAATAGGACAACTATATATATATTATGTTGAATAATACACCTCTGCAGTCATCGCATTGTATAATACACGACTGCAGCTATTACCTTGAATAATAAACTACTATTGTCATTATGTTGTATAATGCCCAGCTAAAATCATTATATTGTGAATACTCGACTACAGTTATTTTGTTGTATAATACAAGACTGCACTATTTTCTAGCGTAGCAGACTACATTAGACTTTATGTTGTATAATAAACCGATATAGTTCAATCGTATAATACACTATTGAAGTTATTATATTGAATAATACAAGACTGAAGTCATTATTTTGAATAATACGTGACTGCAAGGATTATGCTGTATAATACATTACGTTATATATTATACATTATAATACATTATGTTGTATAATACAGCAATCATTATCTCTCTAAAAAAGAAGATTGTATTGATGTGTCTGTCTATGGTTGGAGGTCAGAGGCGTGGAACTAACCTCACCCATCTTTTACACGTGACACATAAGGGGTGTGGGAGTGTCATAGTCCAGTCAGGGTGGCCCTCAGTGCCACAGTATAGGATATATCGACACCAATACCAAACCGACCGTTCAATTTCCACAAAGTCTGAAATATTGTTTGAGCAGACTTATTTCGCTGTTTCACTCTTTTGTGTGTGTCAGTCTCCCTCTCCCAGATAACATCAGTTATCTGGGAGAGAGAGAGACTGACACACACACACACAGACCCCGGACACTGCCGGGTACCCCCATGGAGTGTGTACTTATCTATCAGTGCCTACTGGAGAGTCAGGTATAGCTCTTTATGACCCGCCTACTGGCCTTGTACCTGTTGCGTTTCGATATATATATATATATATATATATATATATATATATATATATATATATATATATATATATATATATATATATATATATATATATATATATATATATTTATTCTGACTTTCAAATTCCTTGTTAATTTTGTCCTTAAAATTGGGGATGTCGGCGGGTTGTGCAACATCATCTTTTATAATTTAGAGCATTTCACCTGTTAACTACCTGTGAGCACAGAGGGTTGACCTGTTGACACTATGAGTACTTTCTTCCATTCCTTCGGCTCATTTTAGTTCCAATCTTTCATCTGTGTTCTCTTGTTCTATTGTCTCTCAGTCTAAAAATTCTATCCTGGCCCATCTTATCTATTCGCCATAGTATCTTGTATGTTGCAACCATATCCCCTTTGTTCTTCTGTCATCTAGGGTTCCAGTCAGTTCCATTACCCTATCCTATAATTACCCTATAATTGTACCCTATAATTATATGGCTATGATGGTTAAAGATGGTTATTGCTTAACCCTCTTTGCTTTGGCACCAATCTTGTTGTAAATCTTTATACATTTCCAGACTGGGATTCATGTCATGGCATGCCAATGAAACGTATTCCAGTATTTGTCTAACAATTGTTGTGAAGATTGCCTTGTAGGAGTTTATACTTAGGTTTCTAAATGATGTTATCCTGTTTATGTAGGTCTCAGGTGTGAGTTAGAATTATATCCACTCCCAATTCCTTCACTCATTGTGATTCTTGAAGCGGCCTTTTCCTTACGGAGTAGATGCACTCAGGTCTCCTCTCTTCCTTTTCCATCTACATTACCTTACATTTTTTAGGACTGAATTCTAGTAACCATTTGTTTGACTACTACTGGAGTTTGTCAAGGTCCTCCTTTAACTTCCTGCAGTCCTCATCTGTTTTTATGTTCCTCATCAGTTTTGCATCATCAGCAAACATTGACATGTCTGGTCTCACTCTTTCGCACGGGTCATTCACAAGAAATATGAACAGCAGTGGTCACAGGACAGAGCCTTGTGGGACCCCCACTTGTTACATTCCTCTCCTTTCTGACTATCACCCTTTGCTCTCTTCCCTTCACATACTGTCATACCTGGTTGTAGTCATACTGTCATACCATATATATTGGCTATATATATTTTTCAAGATATTTCAGGCTGCTTCTATATCTTGTTCCAGGAATGTTTCATGGGGGAACAATGTCAAATGCTTCTAGACATTCAAGAAAAATACAGTCTACCCAGTGTTCATTTCCTGTCTTATTTTAGCAACCTTGTCATAGAACTCAATCAAGTTTATCAGTAATGACTTTCCAATTCTAAAACCATATCATTTTGTTGTCACCTGGTCTCGCACCGTCTTTTTCTCCTATATGGCTATAGTACACCTTAAGTTGTTTCTTAGTTTTAGCATCAACATAGTTTCAAATTTGTCTTTAGCTTCTCTCCTAACTCAGTTGCGAAATCATTTCTGTTTCTCTTTGGTGTCTCTGTTGTTATATGTTAAAAGTTCTTTGTACTTTTGTCAGGTTTTTTATTATTGTTTACCTCCCCTGCATTGTCTATTGAGCCTGAGGTTTACTTTGCTTTTTCTCACCCAGTCGTGTAACATCATAACCCTCTGTGCTTCCACGGAGCACAGAGGGTTGGCTTTCCCGGAGCACAGAGGGTTGGCTTTCCTGGAGCACAGACGGTTGGCGTCCCCGGAGCACAGAGGGTTGGCTTTCCTGGAGCACAGAGGGTTGGCTTTCCCGGAGCACAGAGGGTTGGCTTTCCCGGAGCACAGAGGATTGGCTTTCCTGGAGTACAGAGGGTTGGCTTTCCTGGAGCACAGAGGGTTGGCTTTCCCGGAGCACAGAGGGTTGGCTTTCCCGGAGCACAGAGGGTTAACTTTCCCGGAGAACAGAGGGTTGGCTTTCCTGGAGCACAGAGGGTTGGCTTTCCTGGAGCACAGAGGGTTGGCTTTCCCGGAGCACAGAGGGTTGGCTTTCCTGGAGCACAGAGGGTTGGCTTTCCTGGAGCACAGAGGATTGGCTTTCCTGGAGTACAGAGGGTTGGCTTTCCTGGAGCACAGAGGGTTGGCTTTCCTGGAGCACAGAGGGTTGGCTTTCCTGGAGCACAGAGGGTTGGCTTTCCTGGAGCACAGAGGGTTGGCTTTCCTGGAGCACAGAGGGTTGGCTTTCCTGGAGCACAGAGGGTTGGCTTTCCTGGAGCACAGAGGGTTGGCTTTCCTGGAGCACAGAGGGTTGGCTTTCCTGGAGCACAGAGGATTGGCTTTCCTGGAGTACAGAGGGTTGGCTTTCCCGGAGCACAGAGGGTTGGCGTCCCGGAGCACAGAGGATTGGCGTTCCTGGAGCACAGAGGGTTGGCTTTCCTGGAGCACAGAGGATTGGCTTTCCTGGAGCACAGAGGGTTGGCTTTCCTGGAGCACAGAGGATTGGCGTTCCTGGAGCACAGAGGGTTGGCTTTCCTGGAGCACAGAGGATTGGCGTTCCTGGAGCACAGAGGGTTGGCTTTCCCGGAGCACAGAGGATTGGCTTTCCTGGAGCACAGAGGGTTGGCGTCCCCGGAGCACAGACGGTTGGCGTCCCCGGAGCACAGAGGGTTGGCTTTCCTGGAGTACAGAGGGTTGGCTTTCCTGGAGCACAAAGGGTTGGCTTTCCCGGAGCACAGAGGGTTGGCTTTCCCGGAGCACAGAGGGTTGGCTTTCCCGGAGCACAGAGGGTTGGCTTTCCTAGAGTACAGAGGGTTGGCTTTCCTGGAGCACAGAGGGTTGGCTTTCCTGGAGCACAGAGGGTTGGCTTTCCTGGAGCACAGAGGGTTGGCTTTCCTAGAGTACAGAGGGTTGGCTTTCCTGGAGCACAGAGGGTTGGCTTTCCTGGAGCACAGAGGGTTGACTTTCCCAGAGCACAGAGGATTGGCTTTCCCGGAGCACAGAAGATTGGCTTTCCTGGAGCACAGAGGGTTGGCTTTCCTGGAGTACAGAGGGTTGGCTTTCCTGGAGTACAGAGGGTTGGCTTTCCTGGAGTACAGAGGGTTGGCTTTCCTGGAGCACAGA
>NW_025560006.1:0-22693 GCF_020424385.1 Procambarus clarkii
AATCATTCAGAATCTTGTACACCACATATGTAAGACCAATCCTGGAGTATGCGGCCCCAGCATGCAGCCCGTACCTTGTCAAGCACAAGACGAAGCTGGAAAAAGTCCAAAGGTATGCTACTAGACTAGTCCCAGAACTAAGAGGCATGAGTTATGAGGAAAGGCTGCGGGAAATGCACCTCACGACACTGGAAGACAGAAGAGTAAGGGGGGACATGATCACAACCTACAAAATCCTCAGGGGAATCGACCGGGTAAACAAGGACGAACTTTTCAACACTGGTGGGACGCGAACAAGGGGACACAGGTGGAAGCTGAGTACCCAAATGAGCCACAGAGACGTTAGAAAGAACTTTTTCAGTGTCAGAGTAGTTAGCAAATGGAATGCATTAGGAAGTGATGTGGTGGAGGCTGACTCCATTCACAGTTTCAAATGTAGATATGATAGAGCCCAATAGGCTCAGGAATCTGTACACCAGTTGATTGACGGTTGAGAGGCGGGACCAAAGAGCCAGAGCTCAACCCCCGCAAGCACAATTAGGTAAGTACAATTAGGTAAGTAAGTACACACACACACACACACACACACACACAAACACACACACACACACACACACACACACACACAGCTACTTCGCCCCGTGCCTTCAAGCGCTTGCATGCCTACACCACATTAATTAAAGCCGCCACCTAATGTTCACTTGTCGGGGGTGAACACTGCCCCCGTGCCAGCCGGCGCGTTCAGCTGAACAACTCACTGTAATGAACCAATGTTTTTGCTCATCTGCAAGACACAACATAATTACGAAGTTAGACGCTCAGTTTGCACGTCCAAATTTAAGATTTGATCAAGAGAAGGAGACTAAAAGCCTCAGTGAGAAGATAGATGGAGGGAGAGGGAGGGAGGAAGGGAAGATAGGTAGAGGAAGAGAAGATAGATGGAAGGGGAAGAAGGGAGAAATATAGGTGGAGGGGAAGGAACGAAGGGAGGGATAAAGAAGGAGGGAAAACAGATGAAGGGAAGATTCATGGAGGAGGAGAGAGAGGGACGATAGATAGAGGGGAATGAAGGAAGGAAGGAAGGAAGGAAGGAAGGAAGGGAGGGAAGGTAGATGGAGAGGGAGGGAGGAAGGGAAGGAAGACAGATGGAAAGGGTTTAGGGGAGGGAGGGAGGGATGCTAGATGGAGGAGGACGAGGAAGATAATGATGGAGAAGAGAGAGGTGCGAGGAGAGAAAATGTGTTAAATGATAGAGTGGAGGAAGATAGACAGAGTGGAGGAGGATAGACAGTGTGTGGGAGGATAGACAGGGTGTGGCAGGGGGGAAGTAGGAAGGGGTGTGCGAGGATAGAATGGGTGTATAAATGAATAGATGAATAGGTTCATTTAGTTGTCATAGGTATAAATATTCTCTTTTCTGAGACAGAAGAAATCTTTCAACTCTCTCCTGTTTTCCTTTCTTTCTTTTAGCGCTTTCATTCTATGACTTCTTTCAATTGGTACTTTTTATTATATCCTCTATTTCATTCTATCACTGAATTCATTATGTCCCCTATTTCATTATATCATTCCTTTCATTTTATCACTGCTTTCATTATATCCCTGCCTTCATTATATCATTCCTTTCATTTTATCACTTCACATTCAATCACTGCATTCATTTTATCACTGTTTTCCTTCCTTCTCTGTTTGAAGTCTGTAACTTCTTTCATTCAATAACTGGTTCCATTCTATCTTTGATGGCATTTGATTACATCATTATGCCATTAAATAAATTCCCCTCTTCCCTCTATCTGAACCCCCCCCCCTCACCCCTATCAACCCCCTCAACCCATTTCCCTTCCCACCTTGTTCCTCCCATCGATCTTCTCCCACTTTCCTATCTACCCACACCTCCTTACCCACTCTCTTTTCTCCCCCCCCCTCTCTCCAAACTCCCCTCTCAGCCCCTTAGCCCACTCTCCCCTCTCTAAAATCCCCCTCCCTCCCCCCCCCCCCTCTCCCTCCCTCCCCAGTCTGACGCGACACTAACATCAACATTCCCTCCCTTGACAGGTGAGTGATGGAGAGAGGCAGCTGTGATGGACAGGTGTGAGGGAGAGCATCCTCGTCATATCTCCGCAGGTAAGGCAGCTTCACCTGTCTCCTTGACGGCTGTCACTGAGGTCGACCAGGCACAGAGAGAGAGAGAGAGAGAGAGAGAGAGAGAGAGAGAGAGAGAGAGAGAGAGAGAGAGAGAGAGAGAGAGAGAGAGAGAGAGAGAGAGAGAAAGGGAGATATGGGAAGGAATGATGAAAGAGAGATATGACGGAAGGAAGAGAAACACTGAAGAAGAATTTGTTATATGAGAATAGCAGACAGGAGAAAGATTTTAGGTCTATGATAGGGATACCTGGGAGGGGACAATGGGACGCAGGGGGGCAGGGGACAAGGTCCCCAACAGGTCACACTCTTAAATTACTACTCCAATACTATTAACAATTGTATAACTAGCTTCACAAGATTGTCACTTGCTTAGCTAAATGAACATAATGGGTTCAGGAACTGAACCCATTATGTGCCTCTGTAACCCTTTCCACCACCGCCGACGGGATGGGGTGCATAATATATGACTAAATTGAACTGAAATGGTGCTAATAATACTGAAGGGACAGTACTGCCAACACTGCCACAACTGTTGTCACCACTGCTAACAATACTAGTCTAACTCTACCATTGTTTCTAACACCACATAAGGCAGTTATACAGAATGTTGGGTAGATATACACAATGTTGAGTAGATATGCACAATGTTGGGTAGATATACACAATGTTGGGTAGATATACACAATGTTGGGTAGATATACACAATGCTGGGTAGTTATATATACACTGTGATGTATACATTGCACTTTCAAATAGACAATTAAATTAAAATATTCAGCAAGTTTTTAATTTGTAAGAAAAGACTTTGTGCCTAAATTCCTAATCCCAATTAGGAATTTATCCTAATTGCTCGCGGCTGTGTGACAATTCTAATCTTCATTCATCTTAAAAATGCCTTCTTGGCTGAGAGAGAGAGAAAGAGAGAGAGAGAGAGAGAGAGAGAGAGAGAGAGAGAGAGAGAGAGAGAGAGACACTGGCCGGCAGACAGACATAGCGAGAAACCGCAAATTCCTCTCACACTAAGTTAATGAGGCTATTGTATCGTTAAACTCCAAACAGCAGTAATTAGCCGCGTTTATGTGTTTGTTTGCCCATGTGCCAAATTTATCTCCTACGCTGTGCTTATTTTCCACCTGTGTGAGAATTTTTTTTTTACTGAGAGTGGGAAGATTTGTTAGACAAACGTGAGAGGTCCCAGGACAGAGCCCCGGGGCACTCTACTTGCAACGGTTGCCCTCTCTCACTTGACTCTATTTATCCTAACTCTTTGACTCTTTACAAATAACCAAGCCGTAATACAACTCGAGTTAACCCCCCTCAAACCCAGGCTCCTGTACCCTTCGTGTATGTCTTTCATGTGGCAAAGTCTCAAAGGAGTCCCTAGAGGTCTATAATATCGCAATCATTTTCCACTATCAATTGCAGGAAAAAATATGGAAAAAAGAAGTATATTTGTTAATAACGATTGACTCTTGGTAAGGTCATGTTGTGAATGAATGGTTTTTACGATTGTCATCTCGTGCAATTCTCCCATCTTAGCGTTTGTTGCAGCAAAATTGCTTGAATTGATGATCGCAAAATTACATATATACAGAATGAAAACTGGTAACATATGTTAATCTGGCAAACATTGGAGGGGCAATTAACGCCTATAATATGAACTATATCAAGAAAAATGTATAGAATTATTGTGCAATTCTCTGTGATTCTGTGTATAGAATCCTTATGAGGTTAATAATAGAATACCCAACACCGGCACGGAACCCGCGGACCTCGTGGAGCACAAAACATCACTAGTTAAGGCTTATAAGACTGGTACCTGAATTAAGAGGATTAAGCTATGAGGACAAGTAAAAGAAACTCGGTCTCGCTCTGACTTCGTCACTGAGGGGAATAGACAAGGTGGACTAGGAACTACGTCTTTGAAGTGAAAGAAAAAAGAGGACAAGTGGACACAGGCGGAAGCAGGAACCACAAATGAGTCAAAGAAATGTAAGGAAATACTCGTACACTGTGCTGGTGGTCAACAGGCTGTCTGTCCGCCTTGCTGACACCATGTGCGTGTGTTTAGTAGCTATGCTAAGCTGGCTCTCTCTCCTGCAGGGAGCTGCGAGCGAGTGTAAGGTTCTTGGCTTGTATTTGATTATAGATGGATGTCTATAAAATGAATTCTGTTAGGTAAGCACCAGGTGTTACACTACATTCTCCCTCCCTCCCTCTCTCTCTCTCCCTCTCTCTCTCTCTCTCTCTCTCTCTCTCTCTCTCTCTCTCTCTCTCTCTCTCTCTCTCTCTCTCTCTCTCTCTCTCTCTCTCTCTCTCTCTCTCTCTCTCTCTCTCTCTCTCTCTCTCTTTTATTTCCTTTCCTCCCTAACCTTCCTTTCCCCACTCTCTCCTCCGCCCCCCCCCCTCCCTTCCTCCATCACCCACCAACCCCCCCCCCTCCAGACCCCCCCTCCTCCACCTCCTCCACCCAGACCTCCACGACTCTGACAACCCCAGATGACCCCAGCATCTCATCTCATTAGCATATTGCCACACAACTTAATGATTCTACTAGAATTTTAAATTAAATTCCAGAGATTTTAACAGCCAGCCATTGACCCGATTAGAGCTTCAGATTTAAAGGAAAAGCGGAGTCGAGAAGAGTTAAAATCTGTTAAATTTCTCATCTTAGGTTTAACATTAACGTTAGTGTGGGGCTCGTGATTAATGCCATCTTGTTGAGGGGTTTTCGGGACAGTTGTAATCTGTTGATAAAATTGAAACATTTGCATATTAGATTGCGTCAGGTAAAAAAATACTAGTTTTATATCGTCGTTTCTTTTATGATTGTAGGGGGCATTCAGAGACGCATTTTGTGTACGCACCTAGTAGTACTCTCCTACATGTACTCACCTAGATGTACTCACCTAGGTGTACTCACTTAGATGTACTCACCTAGGTGTACTCACTTAGATGTACTCACCTAGATGTGTATTCTCATGGGTGTGGAGGATCGAGTATGTATTCTTGAGCCCCCATCTCCCCCCCCGCCCCCCATCAGTGCAATATTTCACTCGTATGTTTTTCATATATACATTTAAAACAATGTGTCGATGAGAGTAGATGAGAGTATCGGAGTAGATAAGGTTAACATCATCATCTACTCCGTTCTACTTCCTTTGCTGCTCTTAACTGACGGTCCCTCTGGCATCTCTGTAGCTAAGTGGCCTCCACGAATTATATCCCCCCAATGTTCATCGCTTTGAACATTTTTCCTTTAGCAACTTGACCGATTCACTTGAGCATCTTGTGCATTGTCATGTCTGCTCGATTCTTTCCTCCAGTTTTGGTGATGTCCAGTTCTCTCAGTCTTTGGTGATGTCCAGTTCTCTCAGTCTTTGGTGATGTCCAGTTCTCTCAGTCTTTGGTGATGTCCAGTTCTCTCAGTCTTTGGTGATGTCCAGTTCTCTCGGTCTTTGGTGATGTCCAGTTCTCTCGGTCTTTGGTGATGTCCAGTTCTCTCAGTCTTTGGTGATGTCCAGTTCTCTCAGTCTTTGGTGATGTCCAGTTCTCTCAGTCTTTGGTGATGTCCAGTTCTCTCAGTCTTTGGTGATGTCCACTTCTCTCAGTCTTTCTCCATTGTCCCGGGCTGAGAAACGAGCCTTGGTGTGTGGTTTCGGATATTTTCTAGTTTCATTTTATATTTTTTTGGTGTAGTGGTTCCATGCTGGGGCAGCATACTGAAGAATGAGTCTGACATAGAGTGTGTGTGTATATATATAGGGTTCGAAAGGGTCCTTTGTCAAAGTCCATGAAGTTTATCTGGATGCTTGGCACTATGGCATATGCTGCAGACGTGAGCCTGCTGATGTCAACATATATATCATGTAACCATGATATATGTGTGCTTCAGCCTTCAGTTTAGATGTCTTGCGCATGACTCTCTGTCCTGTGTGACAGTCAATACCAGCATTATCCTCACTCTAATACGACTTAATAGAAATCTTCAGATTAGGTAATATTGTAATTAAATTGTATTAAATATTAAATTAAATAAATTAAATTAAATTAAATAAATTAATAAATTAAATTAATATTAAATAAATAAAAATGGTAATAATAATAATTATTATCCCTGTTTTATTGATCGTGAGTCTCAGTATTCTGCCTACCTCCGCATATTGGATCAGCCGGGTTGTCAAGGATAATGGGGTCTGGTATAATAATTAATTATTATATGATATTATATTATTTTTGCAATGTGTAATATCTGGCACTTTTGTTTATGTGTGCATATTTTCCATTGCTTTTCAAAGTTGTTCATGAATTCTACAAACGGTTGCTCCCTCCCCAACCTCCCACCCCCTATCTCACTCTCAACCCCTAAACAAGCCCCAACCTTTCCATCCTTTCCATCCCACCCCTCCAACCCCCCCCCCCCCCCGCCCTCCTCAAACAAGCGCTCCTCAAGACATTAGAATAATGGGAAAAATTATACCACAGGTGTACTACATTAGCACAGGGCGGGGGACGCCCCCCCCCCCTCCCTCCTGACCTAACGGGACCTGTAAGTGGTACTAATTACTCCTCCCATCATCAATACCTACTTTGGATATTTTCTCTTTAGTAACTATTCTATATATATATATATATATATATATATATATATATATATATATATATATATATATATATATATATATATATATATATATATGCTGACGCTGGCAGATGGCAGATGCTGACGAATATGGATTGCATGGCCTGCACTGTGGAAAATCTTGTGGTTGGCATGTAACACTGTAAAAGTGTTTGAGTTAGTTTATTTAAAATATATATAGAGTACATGAGTCACAGACAAGGATCTGAGAGGCGCCAGTCGTCTGCCTGAGATCTCACACCTCAAAGCGTTAATGACCTCAAGTGACCTGAGGTCAGATCATGAGAATTTCACCTTGCTTCCGCTAAGCTCTTAATTGTAGTCTGGTAGCCTTCAAACAAGCCGACGTTTAAGGAGTGGCTTGGTAGTGCCGGAGGCTATCTATTTGTGGGCGGAGTTAGCTACTAGGTTCCCCAATATAAACTCGGAGAGCTATCCAGAAAGGAGGATTAATCAAGAGAACAGCAGACGAGCAGAGCAGGGAGGCTGTCGGCCGGCAGGGCGGGAGTCTCTGTCAACTACAGACCCCCCCCCCTCTCTATCCAGCTATAGGCAGAGACACTTGGTGAGTTGAGCAGTAAGGTGACTTGGTCGTGTTTACATATGTTGTGTGATGATCAGGGGCAGTCAAGTTGTAGGGTTCTCGAATTCTTGGATGATGACTCACTTTGCATATTAAACTGGAACATTTTAATTGAATTGCTAAATTATGATACTTCATGTGAAATATAATTATGAATTTATTATTTAAATTGTGTTTAACTTTGTTCCCTAGAGATTTTGAGTTGAGGTGAGAAAGCCTCTGTAGTTACTGGTTTCATGGTTTAGAATGAGTACATGATAAAGATGGGAACTACTAATAATGAACTCATGATAACATCTTTGGTGAATTTTGTGATACAGGCAAGTTCCATTCCTTGTCTTGTATGTAATGATCATGAATGGATGGTGGCAGCATTTCGTCTACTTCTATCTACTCTTCTACATCTACCTATCTACACCTCTCCCTCCACCCCCTCTCTAAACTCTCACTTTCAACTAATGACCCTCCTCGCTCCTCCCACCTCTCTCCCTCTCACCCCCAAGCCCTCACTAATTACTTCACTATTCATTTCTTTCCTTTCGTTTTCTCTTATACGTTTGTAGCGTGATTATGTATTCTAGAGTTCTCTCTAGAGTTTCGGGTAACTGATCAAGTGACGGCGCCTTGTAGTCTTAGCACCTAGGTAGTCAAATACTTAGGTTACAAGGTGTTGAACGAGAGAGGTTGCCTTAGGAACTCTGGAGGGTGCTCTAGAATAGTTAGCTAACTGGGGACGGGATAACGGACTAGAGAGAGCTGTTTCCCCCGGCCTCGTTAGTTAACTGGGGGGTGGAATAATGGACAAGATAGAGCTATTTCCCCCACCCCCCGTTACAATGTTGGCAGCGGTGTTGAACAATGTTGTAGGTAGTTGGTGTTCTTTTAACATTGTTCAGTCCCACGTGTCTTTTTGCCGCTCAGGCGCTATCAGGGAGATCTTGACAGGTGTTTATTATTCGCGAGTTAGCGAACTTTTTTTCAGGCTAGGAGATAGTGATTCTCTAGTGTTGTGGTTTAGTGATTTTGTGAGTTTTGTGGTGTTCAGGGAATGTTCACCAGAACTTGCGTGTGTAGTGATTTATGTTAGTAATAATATTTGGCGATTTGGGAACTTAGCGGTGTTGGTAGTGCAGGTCAGCTGAGTGTGACAGGTGACCTCGCATGTCCCACGGGGACACCCAGCCACCGCTGGTCTCCAGGTCAGTGGGGAGTGGCAGGTGTAGTTCTTAAATAGATTTTAAGTAGTTTTTAGTGGTTCTGCTCAGATTATTGCGATCGACTGTTTTACTCCATTTGAACGCAATAACCCGAGGTGTACTGGTCTTGTACAGCATGCTAGGGGGAGCCTTAGTATGTCAGTAGACTTCACGTTGGGGACGCTCGACGTTAGATAGTCTGGTCACAGGGGTGGCAACAGTTTGGAGTTGTTGAACGGCGGAGATGCTAGGGAGACACTCTGGGTCACGTAGGTGGCTGTAGGTTAAGGGTGGGAGTAATGGTTAATTATGTACTTAAGATTAGGAACGGTACAGTTAAGTTTAGGCTAGTGTTTTGTCTATTAGTGTTGATTTTTTTTTTGTGACAAGTTAAAGGTAGTGATGACCTTATTCTCTCTTCTCTAACTTTCCTCTGTTACTGTCTTATGTTCCACCAAGTCAGTATCATTCAGAGTTAATTGGATTATTAAAAAAAAAAAATTGAAGTGTAGTTGTTGCCAGGAGGAGAGCGTTATGATATAACTGTGTAACCCTATACAAACTACAGGGTCACACAACAGCATGGAACACGGGTATTGTCGCCTTTATGTTCAATTCACAGGTGGGAGCCAGAGGAGAGGCGCGACGCATATACAGAAGAGGGAGACGGCTGCTGTGTACCACACTCAGGGGCGTTTATCACCACCACCACGACCAGCCCACTACCTGGAGGTCATGGCTCCACCACCACCACCACCCCAGGGGACCCCAAGACGCAGCCCTCTCGGTCGGTCAACATTGGTCTACCCAGTGGACCCCAGGTCGTTCTGCAGACGACCCCAGACGACCCAGTAATGATGGAAGAGGAGCAACAACGACTCCAGTCTGTTCCACCAACATCGGTCTACCCAGGATGGACCCCAGGACGGACGGACCCCAATGGACCCCAGGTCGCTTGTCAAAGACCCATGGGAGGAGGAAGAGAGAAGAAAGAAGAGAGAAGAAAGAAGAGAGAAGAAAGAAGAGAGAAAAAAGAAGAGAGAAGAAAGAAGAAGATAAGACAAGCTGAGACACGATACCTAGTGTCCCTTGCTGGTGTCAGCATCATTGCATGGAGCGTAATTGCAAGACAGGATCGTTTGCCTTGACTGGCCGCCCCTCCTGCAAGCAGGTAGCTCTGTTGAGTGATTCTTCCTGTGTCATGCAGACTTGATGTGGCTGTCAGAAGTGGCTCTCTGAAGGAGGCGTGCTGGAGCAACAGGGAGGAAGAAGAGTAGGATGGGATTTCTACTGTTGGCAACTATATGAAGGTCTCGAAACTTGTAGTCCCTATAGCTGTGAAGAACCCCAATATACGTCTCTCATGGTGACTGACGTAGGGCCAATTACAGATCAGCTGGGACAACCGAATTCCACGGTCCTGTGCGCAGTTCAAGTAGTAACGGCTTTCGGGTTGACCAAGGGTTGTTGTGCGTTAACGACGGAGAAGCGACGGAGGCAGTTGTGTTGAAGAAATGTGGTACAGGATTATCTACAAGACCAAGCAGTGACGTCGCCCAGCCAGAGACAATGGACGTCTGTCTATATATTTCATTTTTTAGAGTAGGATGATGTATATTTGTTTAGCTAGGATGTATTTTTTTTTCGTTAATAAAGTTGTTGCACACAGCTAGCTTGCTTTAGCAGTGTTGCAAAAACTTTATTTCGGGGAGAAGGGGAGATGTAACACTGTAAAAGTGTTTGAGTTAGTTTATTTAAAATATATATAGAGTACATGAGTCACAGACAAGGATCTGAGAGGCGCCAGTCGTCTGCCTGAGATCTCACACCTCAAAGCGTTAATGACCTCAAGTGACCTGAGGTCAGATCATGAGAATTTCACCTTGCTTCCGCTAAGCTCTTAATTGTAGTCTGGTAGCCTTCAAACAAGCCGACGTTTAAGGAGTGGCTTGGTAGTGCCGGAGGCTATCTATTTGTGGGCGGAGTTAGCTACTAGGTTCCCCAATATAAACTCGGAGAGCTATCCAGAAAGGAGGATTAATCAAGAGAACAGCAGACGAGCAGAGCAGGGAGGCTGTCGGCCGGCAGGGCGGGAGTCTCTGTCAACTACAGACCCCCCCCCCCCTCTCTATCCAGCTATAGGCAGAGACACTTGGTGAGTTGAGCAGTAAGGTGACTTGGTCGTGTTTACATATGTTGTGTGATGATCAGGGGCAGTCAAGTTGTAGGGTTCTCGAATTCTTGGATGATGACTCACTTTGCATATTAAACTGGAACATTTTAATTGAATTGCTAAATTATGATACTTCATGTGAAATATAATTATGAATTTATTATTTAAATTGTGTTTAACTTTGTTCCCTAGAGATTTTGAGTTGAGGTGAGAAAGCCTCTGTAGTTACTGGTTTCATGGTTTAGAATGAGTACATGATAAAGATGGGAACTACTAATAATGAACTCATGATAACATCTTTGGTGAATTTTGTGATACAGGCAAGTTCCATTCCTTGTCTTGTATGTAATGATCATGAATGGATGGTGGCAGCATTTCGTCTACTTCTATCTACTCTTCTACATCTACCTATCTACACCTCTCCCTCCACCCCCTCTCTAAACTCTCACTTTCAACTAATGACCCTCCTCGCTCCTCCCACCTCTCTCCCTCTCACCCCCAAGCCCTCACTAATTACTTCACTATTCATTTCTTTCCTTTCGTTTTCTCTTATACGTTTGTAGCGTGATTATGTATTCTAGAGTTCTCTCTAGAGTTTCGGGTAACTGATCAAGTGACGGCGCCTTGTAGTCTTAGCACCTAGGTAGTCAAATACTTAGGTTACAAGGTGTTGAACGAGAGAGGTTGCCTTAGGAACTCTGGAGGGTGCTCTAGAATAGTTAGCTAACTGGGGACGGGATAACGGACTAGAGAGAGCTGTTTCCCCCGGCCTCGTTAGTTAACTGGGGGGTGGAATAATGGACAAGATAGAGCTATTTCCCCCACCCCCCGTTACAGGCACACTAGACACGACGAAGTCGATCACATCATTAAAAGAAGCCTTGCCTCTGCTCAGTGTCCAGCGGAGAGAGAGCCCCGCAACCTACAGAATCGTGACTCTGTTAGCTTTGCCGGCCGACCAGACGGAATCACACTGCGTCCGTGGAAGGGTGGCAGACAGTTGGCGTGGGACTATACTTGTGTATCCACCCTGGCAACCACATACATCAACCTCTCTGCCGGCACAGCAGGAGCCGCGGCGACTCGCAGAGAAAGACACAAGTCAGCCAAGTACAGGCAATTAGATCATCGGTACAACTTCGTTCCAATAGGGTCTGAGACCCTAGGCCCATGGGGGGAGAGTGCAAGAAGGTTTCTTAAGGATCTTGGTTCCAAGCTCATTGACACCACAAGAGACCCTAGAGCAGCAAGTTTTCTCTTTCAGCGCCTCAGTGTCGCGATCCAGAGGGGGAATGCTCGCTGCATCCACGGTTCCTGCCCGGCGTCGGAGGAGTTCGAGGAAATCTACAGCCTCTAGGAAGCAAACTTTTTGTGTCCTCTTAATGTTAATTTTTTGTATAAAATCAGATATGTAACTGTATAACCTAGTATATTTTGGTAGCAGTCTTTCTTGTAAACATATGTTGTTAAATATGATCGAAAAAGTTAGATTAATAATTCTAACACGAATTTCTCAATATTTCTTATGTTTCTTTTTACTGTCGATGTCGTAATTACTAAATAAAAATTAATTTTGGAGACTTGATTTTTCAATTACCATCGACAGTAAAAAGAAACATAAGAAATATTGAGAAAATTCGTGTTAGAATTATTAATCTTACTTTTTCTGTCATATATATATATATATATATATATATATATATATATATATATATATATATATATATATATATATATATATATATATATATATATATATATGTCGTACCTAGTAGCCAGAACGCACTTCTCAGCCTACTATGCAAGGCCCAATTTGCCTAATAAGCCAAGTTTTCATGAATTAATTGTTTTTCGACTACCTAACCTACCTAACCTAACCTAACCTAACTTTTTCGGCTACCTAACCTAACCTAACCTATAAAGATAGGTTAGGTTAGGTTAGGTAGGGTTGGTTAGGTTCGGTCATATATCTACGTTAATTTTAACTCTAATAAAAAAAATTGACCTCATACGTAATGAAATGGGTAGCTTTATCATTTCATAAGAAAAAAATTAGAGAAAATATATTAATTCAGGAAAACTTGGCTTATTAGGCAAATCGGGCCTTGCATAGTAGGCCGAGAAGTGCATTCTGGCTACTAGGTACGACATATATATATATATATATATATATATATATATATATATATATATATATATATATATATATATGTGTGTGTGTATATCACGAAAATAAACACGTGATTAATATATATAATATATATATATATATATATATATATATATATATATATATATATATATATATATATATATATATATATTTTTATATATATAAAAGTTTGTGAGGGTACCACCTCTGGTGCCAATGTGGGGACCCATAGCCTCGGAGATGAAAATAAAAAGTATTCAGAGGAGGCCTTGTGGTTTCTCACTGAACACTAATATTATCTTCTCCTACCACCCCCATTCTTTTGTATGTACACATATATATTTACTTTATTTGATCTTTGTTACAAAAAAGGAGTTACATATGGGTTACAAAGATGGTTATCATAGGTTGTCGAGTTCCTCCAGCTCCTCAGATGGCGGGCAGGAACCCTGGATGCAGTGCGCATTTCCCCTCTGTATCGCCACACTGAGGCGCTGGAAAAGAAAGCTTGCAAAGCTATATATATATAAAGAAAAGCTATATATAAGAAAGCTATATATGTATATATATATATATATATATATATTTATATATATATATATATATATATATATATATATATATATATATATATATATATATATATTGTAACTCCCTTTTGCCAGTTCTCTAATTACTCTTGTATACAAAGAGTCGGGGGGGGGGGAAGAGAATGCTAATTAGTTGTAATTATTAGTTATGGAGGGATAGAGTAATTAAACATGTTGTTGGAGGTCCTGGAGAAGATTACCAGTCTCTCCTCACCTCCAGTACTGTGTGTGTGTACTCACTCCATGTACTCACATACTTTGTGTACTCACTACAGGTACTCACATACTTTGTGTACTCACTCCATGTACTCACATACTTTGTGTACTCACTACAGGTACTCACATACTTTGTGTACTCACTCCATGTACTCACATACTTTGTGTACTCACTCCATGTACTCACATACTTTGTGTACTCACTCCATGTACTGACATACTTTGTGTACTCACTCCATGTACTCACATACTTTGTGTACTCACTACAGGTACTCATATACTTTGTGTTCTCACTACAGGTACTCACATACTTTGTGTACTCACTACAGGTACTCACATACTTTGTGTACTCACTACAGGTACTCACATACTTTGTGTATTCATTCCCCGACATGAACTCACCCTAGATGAGTTGAGTCGTCCCACCTCTAGTCATGTATACTGTGGGTACTCACCAACATGTGTTCTTACCAACATGTGTACTCACCCACATGTGTACTCACCAACATGTGTACTCACCCACATGCACACTCACCTAGAAGTATAGCCTCTCAGTCGTGTTGTGATTCTCCTCCTCAGTGTTGCTTCGCCCACAAACAGGGAGAAGGAATGGTCCTCTTTCTTCTGCCAGTTCATTTAAATGTCTCAAGAAAAGAATGGCACTGTGCATCGAGTTCCGTGGCACCTTAGCTGAATCTGCCCTTCCGTCAGCCTGGTTTCTCCTTGCTGACCAGACCACACACTAGAAGATGAAGGGACGACGACGTTTCTCCTTATTCACTGTTACCCTTTGTTTCCTGCCCGTGAGGTATCCCCCCCTCACCCACCCCAGTATTTGTTCTGTGTGTTTGTGTGTGTGTGGTATTAATGTTGGATTTAACATCGAAATTTGGTAATTGCAATTCGGATTATGCTTCGTCTTGTTTCTTGTTTTTAATGGGGTAGTTGTCCATATATATATATATATATATATATATATATATATGTCGTACCTAATAGCCAGAACGCACTTCTCAGCCTACTATTCAAGGCCCGATTTGCCTAATAAGCCAAGTTTTCATGAATTAATGTTTTTTCGTCTACCTAACCTACCTAACCTACCTAACCTAGCTTTTTTTGGCTACCTAACCTAACCTTACCTATAAATATAGGTTAGGTTAGGTTAGGTAGGGTTGGTTAGGTTCGGTCATATATCTACGTTAATTTTAACTCCAATAAAAATAAATTGACCTCATACATAGAGAAAAGGGTTGCTTTATCATTTCATAAGAAAAAAATTATAGTAAATATATTAATTCAGGAAAACTTGGCTTATTAGGCAAATCGGGCCTTGAATAGTAGGCTGAGAAGTGAGTTCTGGCTACTAGGTACGACATATATATATATATATATATATATATATATATATATATATATATATATATATATATATATATATATATATATATATATATATATATATATATATGGCTCATAGGGTCATATATATGACCCCTCACTTGCTCTGGTGCTCTTGGGAGGTGTTGATCTTTGGGGTATTTAAATACTCCGAAATTACCATCTCTTTTAAGGGTCTGAGCGGTGGTGGAGAGGGTTAAGGCGTACCTGTTATGCCAGTTGCTGGAAGGCTTCTGTGCTGGCTAGGGTTCGAGTCTCCTGGTGGGAAAGTGTTCTAAAGTTGTATATATATATATATATATATATATATATATATATATATATATATATATATATATATATATATATATATATATATATATATATATATATATATATATATACTTGCACATGTATTCATAAATGGATTGACACATTCATGCATACATATGCGGAAAATTCACAAAGAAATGGAAAGGAAGATGAACGTTTCGGCCGAAACATTCATCTTCCTTTCCCATTTCTCTGTGGATTTTCCACATACAAATGACCAGTGTATCGTGATCGTCGATTGCATGCATACGTATATACATACATACGTACAAACATACATAAGTATGTTCGTACGTATGTATAAACATAAATACATACATACATACATACATACATACATACATACATACATACATACATACATAAATGCATACATACATACATACATACAACCTCAGTTGATTGACTGTTGAGAGGCAGGACCAAAGAGCCAGAGCTCAACCCCCACAATCACAAATACCAGAGTACAAATAGGTGAGTACATAGTATACCAGAGACATAATATATGACATACATACATACATACATACATACATACATACATACATACATACATACATACATACAGCAGGGAAGACGGGGGTTGCGGAGCTCGCGGTCAATCCTGAATAGACGATACACCCTGAGGTCTGAACACATGAGTAGTGGGGGTGGTGGGGGTGGATAGGGGGATCGAGCACAGACCTGTTCGAACACACACTCCTGAACCACCCGACGTCCGTCCAGAAACGAAAAGGAAGCAGTTCAACAGTCCTGAATAATAGGTCAACACTATTCCGATTGATTGATGATTGATGAAGATTAAGCCACCCAAAAGGTGGCACGGGCATGAATAGCCCGTAAGTGGTGGCCCTTTTGAGCCATTACCAGTATCAAGAGCTGATACTGGAGATCTGTGGAGGTGCGACTGCACCCTGCGTGATGGAAGATGTCTCCCGGACCAAATGGTGACCAGATGGTGAACAACACTATTCCCTGAGAGAGCCGTATATACATCCACTCTGCACCACACTTTTCCCTTCACCCTATTGGTCCCTATTGTGTCACTCTTCAATTTACACCCGTGTTTGGAAGCCATTAAACAGGTACAGCTGGCTATCTTTCAACATTTAAAACGGTCATTCAACAGGCTAAGGTTTCTATTGCTCGTTTGGGACATAGTTACAAACTTAGTCATCATCTAGCATTAACTTTCCTGGACTTGAAGATAATATCTAATTAGAGAGGATAATATCTAATATGGTCGTTAGAGGTCGCTCTCTCTAACGACCAGTTTAGAGAGAGATAGTTAAGTTAAGATATAGCTTCTTATCTTGTTAAGAGATTTACAGTGCATTCGAAATATGAACATATATACATTCTGTATACTGTATACATGTATACAATTCAATTTAGTTTGATGTTTATTTAAAAGAATGTGTGTTAAAAGAATATAAGAATAGTGTATAGTTGTAGGAATAGGAGTTATCCATACTAATGAAGCCACTATTTCGCAAAGCGTTTCGGGCAAAAGTACAGCATACATTCCATATGTGTGTGTGTATACATATATATACATTCGTAACAACGCTAAAAGCACACGATGCTTTATCATCACGGTAACAAAATTATAGAGTAACATAAGAGACGTGTGATTGTTGGATTGTCGAGTTACATGCGCTCAGTATAATCTAACATCAAATATGTATAATCAACATATGTATCATCACAGCTCAGTTCATTATACATGAAAGCTCTGTATACGTGCGCTTCCAGATTTGTATTTTATTTTATTTTTTTATATGCAAATGAGAACTTAAATCTCACAAAATGTATATGTTGGCAAAGCTTTTGCCCATAAGCAAATGTAATTCTAATTCTAACTTTGAATATTATATACATCATTCTTGCACACTAAGTTTTTTTAGGAGTGTTTTCTCTATATCAAAAGTTGTCAGGGTCAAAGTAGAGGTGCTTGTTAATGGAACTCTTTCTATATTTAATAGATGGGACTTTTTATTATCTCTGCATCTTTTTCTGATGTCTCTCCCTTTCTTTTCTTTTCCCTATGTCCCTAGTTTTTCCCTCCTCATGTCTTTTCTCTTATATTTTCCGTTCCATCCGTATTATTCTAGATATACCTTCTTTACATATTTTTTCAATCGTCTCCCGGCTTATTTCTCTGTTCACCCTTCCTCCTCTCTATCTTTCCAATCCTTTTTCCTCCTGACCTAATTTTCGACTCTCTCTCTCTCTCTCTCTCTCTCTCTCTCTCTCTCTCTCTCTCTCTCTCTCTCTCTCTCTCTCTCTCTCTCTCTCTCTCTCTCTCTCTCTCTCTCTCTCTCAACAACAGCGTTCCAGCACGAGCAGACTGTAAACTTAAGAATATTAATACCTCTGTTTCTTTGACAAGAGCAAATTACCGTCCCTTCTACTGCATGTGCTGAGAGAAATACCCCCCTTCCCACACCCACGAACACCCCCCCCCCCTCCCCCCTACCTACCCACAACACCTCAAAGAGTGTAGCAACATGCGTCGAATTACTGAGGCCATGGACTTGAGGACACTTGAGAGTGCATTTAGTAGATTTAAGTAACAAAATTATATAGTAATATAATAGCCGTGTGATTGCTGGATTGTCTCAAGCTTAGGGTAGACAACAAAGCTTAAATTAAGCCCATAATCTGGAAAATAAGTTCAATGTTCGTAGAGGAAATTAAGCATTTATGTTCGTGTTGCTTTTATTTTAACTAAATCATAACTCACAATAAAGTTCAGGATAAGCACGACTTATAATTGTTAGACTCTCTTTAGACTTTGGTTGAAAAAGACTGTCTCTAGACTATTATTTGGTTCAAAAGACTTAAAGAAAAATCTCTCCCATCAGTATAAAAGTTAGCAGGCTTCCTGTCCCTGACGACGGGAACCATAGACCCACATGGACCTCCGTCCACAAGAGTGACAGAACCCATGGTATTTGGGAACGGATGTAGATCCCAGTTTCATCCCCCTGATGCTCTTTTGTTTCCCTTGATAAAGGAGTTTCCTTCCTAGTGAAGGATCACGGCCCGCTGGACCTTATAATGATCCCTTTCTTTATTCATAGCAGATGACCTGCTCACTGCCTATCCTCTGCTAATCTCTTGCTTTTATTTGACGAAAATAAGTTACTTAGGTGTGGTTTGTGCTGATCCCGTGCTTAATTAATTCACGAAAATAGATCATTCCATGTTTGTTTTGTGTAGAATTTGGACTAATTTGGACTTATCCCTTGCTCCGCTAAGGAAAATAGGTCAGCTTGTGTGTACATTGGCTTCATTTAACCTATCCTATAGACTCAGCTCCTCCTCCAAGCTGCACCGGACCTCAGTGACGCATTTTAACGCACTAGGTATTCCAAATTTGTATCTCATCAAATATAAGTCAATATTTTGTATCTACTGGAAGGCGTTGAATAATTAGGCTTTAGCTTAGGTTAGGTGGTTAAGGTTCTAACCACCTAACTATTGACTATTACAGGTGTTCGCAGTACGTGGGGTGAAGCATTTTGAGAGGTGGGGTTCGAACAGAGGTCGTGAGCGAAGCACTGCTCGAGAACAAGTCATATACGTTATCAGTTGCGAGTTTTGTGTTTTTTTCACTCATAAACAGGGCAGGGGGCAGGGGAGGAGGGGGGTTAGTGGTAGGATTAACGATCATTTGGTACAGGTCTTTACAGGTCGCAGATATGATAGGTCTTTACAGGTCGCAGATATGATAGGTCTTTACAGGTCGCAGATATGATAGGTCTTTACAGGTCGCAGATATATATGATTGGTCTTTACAGGTCGCAGATATGATAGGTCTTTACAGGTCGCAGATATGATAGGTCTTTACAGGTCGCAGATATGATAGGTCTTTACAGGTCGCAGATATGATAGGTCTTTACAGGTCGCAGATATGATAGGTCTTTACAGGTCGCAGACCTTAAAAAGTCTGCAGGTCTTACAGGTTTCAAGTCTTATGGGTCGCATGTCCTGCAAGTTCTTACAGGACGCAGCCCCTTACAGGTCACAGTTTTTTCCAACTAAGGAAGTGAAAGGTATCTGGGAGTGACCTGCAGCAGGCTCCCTGGCTCATTAACACACACACACAAAAATCAGAGACGCAGGCCACCAAATAAGGCACCTTTATGCAGGCAGTTTAATAGTCTTCTGAGCACTAAAGGCTCAATATCACTGTCCATATTTACACCGTTCTTAATGCTCATTGGCTATTGTGTAGGCCCCCTATCCCCCCTCCTCAACCCCCCCTCCCCCCATTTCCTCTAGGTGCTCTCCCATTGGTCCAGCCCGTCAGGTATCACAGACCAATTGGAGATTATCCCCCTGGAAGGGATTACACGGAACTGCTGCTGCTGGAAGAGGGGAAGGACATCGACTCCTGTGTCATCCCTTCACAAGGACCAGAGTCCCTCGGCTCTTCGACGTGCTGGAAAAATCCTTCCTATAGGAGGCAGAGAAAGGTAATAAATTGTTTATAGCCAAGAGGAGTGAATAGATGAAGGGTGAGTGTCACGGGGGATTACATAGACGCCCCGTCCTGCTTCTGTCCTGCCTCTGGACGGCGCTGTACTTTAACTGTCTCAGCGCGAGCGACGGCCTTTTATGAGAGCTTCGTTGTCAACAGCCCAGGCGCGACGGGAGGGCCTGCTAATGACACTCCCCGTCCTTCTGTCTCTTTGGTATTGTGTCTGTCAGGACTCGTGTCTGTCTCTCAGGGTTTGTGTCTGTCTCTCAGGACTCGTGTCTGTCTCTCAGGCCTCTCAGGACTCGTGTCTGTCTCTCAGGCCTCTCAGGACTCGTGTCTGTCTCTCAGGTCTCGTGTCTGTCTCTCAGGTCTCGTGTCTGTCTCACAGGTCTCGTGTCTGTCTCTCAGGTCTCGTGTCTGTCTCTCAGGTCTCGTGTCTGTCTCACAGGTCTCGTGTCTGTCTCTCAGGTCTCTTGTCTGTCTCTTAGGTCTCGTGTCTGTTCCTCAGGCCTCGTGTCTGTCTCTCAGGTCTCGTGTCTGTCTCTCAGGTCTCGTTTCTGTCTGTCAGGTCTCGTGTCTGTCTCTCAGAGTTCGTATCTGTCTCTCAGACTCGCGCCTGTCTCTCAGGGCTCCTGTCTATCTCTCAGGTCTCGTGTCTGTATGTTCTGTCCATTTATCTTGGTCTCCCTGACTGCTGGATCTTCTGTCAGTCTCTCCCGTCCAATTGAAAAGGCTTAAGAAATAACATATACATAAGGTATAAGGTATAAGGGGGAGCCGGTCGGCCGAGCGGACAGCACGCTGGACTTGTGATCCTGTAGTCCCAGGTTCGATCCCGGGCGCCGGCGAGAAACAATGGGCAGAGTTTCTTTCACTCTATACCCCTGTTACCTAGCAGTAAAATAGGTACCTGGGTGTTAGTCAGCTGTCACTGGCTTCTTCCTGGGGGTGGAGGCCTGGTCGAGGACCGGGCCGCGGGGACACTAAAAAGCCCCGAAATCATCTCAAGATAACCTCAAGATAACGGAAGGGTTTAAAATTATCAACACAAAATAAAACATGAAAGAATGGATATCAATTAGATAAAAATAAATTTATAAATTAATCACATTTTTGAAAACTGGTTATTAAAAAAAATAAAAAAAGCCTATTGGCCCATACGAGGCAGCTCCTAAATGGATGCATCTAAACTCATATGTCTAACCTACGTTTGAAACAATCCATCGATCCCAGATCTATTATTTTGACACGGTGGTTTCTTCCGTAAGTCAATAACCCTGCTTCCAAACCAGTATTTACCCAGGTCTTTCACCTGGGTAAATACTGGTTTTGGAAGCAAATTTATTAATTTAAGGAAAATATTACTATGAGTGGGTTGGCTGGATTGATTATTTAAGCCGATGGCTAGACATTTATATGAATTAGTGTTAGAGGAACTTGTTCCTAACCTGTATGGTTTCCGGAAGCACTCAAACTTTCTTTGCTAAATATTTTATTAGGCAGGGACTAAGCTCTCAGGCGGTCTTTATTGATCTCCAAACTGCTTTTAATAGAGCAAGCAGAGAACTAATTTTAGAACAAATGACCTCTTTTGCAGTTAAGGTAAACACAGAGGCTTGCGTTCTCTAACCTGTGAAGTTCAGAAACTTGCGTTCTCTAACTTGTGAAGTTCAGAGGCTTGCGTTCTCTAACCTGTGAAGTTCAGAGGCTTGCGTTCTCTAACTTGTGAAGTTCAGAGGCTTGCGTTCTCTAACTTGTGAAGTTCAGAGGCTTGCGTTCTCTAACCTGTGAAGTTCAGAGGCTTGCGTTCTCTAACTTGTGAAGTTCAGAGGCTTGCGTTCTCTAACTTGTGAAGTTTAGAGGCTTGCGTTCTCTAACCTGTGAAGTTCAGAGGCTTGCGTTCTCTAACTTGTGAAGTTCAGAGGCTTGCGTTCTCTAACTTGTGAAGTTTAGAGGCTTGCGTTCTCTAACCTGTGAAGTTCAGAGGCTTGCGTTCTCTAACTTGTGAAGTTCAGAGGCTTGCGTTCTCTAACTTGTGAAGTTCAGAGGCTTGCGTTCTCTAACCTGTGAAGTTCAGAGGCTTGCGTTCTCTAACTTGTGAAGCTCAGAGGCTTGCGTTCTCTAACCTGTGAAGTTCAGACTAACTTGTGAAGTTCAGAGGCTTGCGTTCTCTAACTTGTGAAGTTGCTTGCGTTCTCTAACCTGTGAAGTTCAGAGGCTTGCGTTCTCTAACTTGTGAAGTTTAGAGGCTTGCGTTCTCTAACCTGTGAAGTTCAGAGGCTTGCGTTCTCTAACTTGTGAAGTTCAGAGGCTTGCGTTCTCTAACTTGTGAAGTTCAGAGGCTTGCGTTCTCTAACCTGTGAAGTTCAGAGGCTTGCGTTCTCTAACTTGTGAAGTTCAGAGGCTTGCGTTCTCTAACTTGTGAAGTTCAGAGGCTTGCGTTCTCTAACCTGTGAAGTTCAGAGGCTTGCGTTCTCTAACTTGTGAAGTTCAGAGGCTTGCGTTCTCTAACTTGTGTGTTCAAGGCTTGCGTTCTCTAACCTGTGAAGTTCAGAGGCTTGCGTTCTCTAACTTGTGAAGTTCAGAGGCTTGCGTTCTCTAACCTGTGAAGTTCAGAGGCTTGCGTTCTCTAACTTGTGAAGTTCAGAGGCTTGCGTTCTCTAACTTGTGAAGTTCAGAGGCTTGCGTTCTCTAACCTGTGAAGTTCAGAGGCTTGCGTTCTCTAACTTGTGAAGTTCAGAGGCTTGCGTTCTCTAACCTGTGAAGTTCAGAGGCTTGCGTTCTCTAACTTGTGAAG
>NW_025560007.1:0-10582 GCF_020424385.1 Procambarus clarkii
TACTGGCTCTCGTTAACATGTGAACTCTCGTTACACGTGAAATATTAAATAAACCCATTTATGGTGTTCCATTATAATATTAATAAATTTACTTTAAATGTAATCAAAAAAAGACAAATGTATTTATTCTGCAGAACATGTTGAGCCTCGCTTACTAGGCTAAGTGGAACAGTTCTACCTGTTAGGCACAATATGTGTGCTTGAGTAGGAGAGAGATCGTAGTAACATAGTGCACTAGTCAAAAAAATATCCCTGAATATATATAACTGCATAATGATAAATTTCCTTAACTAGATGTTAGTTTAGTCATGCCTAAGTAAGTATGAATGTAGTTAGTTCCACGACTGAATTGTGGAGGTGGAGCACCTCACCCACATACTAAGTGAGGTGTGGAGCATGTACACTGACCGGCTCCAGAGAGTGGGTGAGGTGTGGAGCATGTGCTCCAGAGAGTGAGTGAGGTGTTGAGCATGTACACTGACCACCTCCAGAGAGTGGGTGAGGTGAGGAGCATGTACACTGACCTGCTCCAGAGAGTGGGTGAGGTGTGGAGCATGTACACTGACCTGCTCCAGAGAGTGGGTGAGGTGTGGAGCACGAACACTGACCTACTGCAGAGAGTGGGTGAGGTGTGGAGCATGTACACTGACATGCTCCAGAGAGTGAGGTGTGGAGCGTGTACACTGACCTGCTCCAGAGAGTTAGGTGTGGAGCATGTACACTGATCTCCTCCAGAGAGTGGGTGAGGTGTGGAGCATGTACATTGATCTGCTACAGAGAGTGGGTGAGGTGTGGAGCATGTACACTGATCTGCTACAGAGAGTGGGTGAAGTGAGGAGCATGTGCACTGACCTGCTCCAGAGTGGGTGAGGTGTGGAGCATGTACCCTGACCTGCTACAGAGAGAGGGTGAGGTGTGGAGCATGTACACTGACCTGCTCCAGAGAGTGGGCGAGGTGTGGAGGCAGGATGAATGTGGGCTGGCGACCTGCGGAGTCAGGAACATACAGAGAGCCGTCCATGTCCTTCACCATTCGCTCCGCCAGTTCCCAGTGTCCAGCGTCCAGGGCAGCGTGCAGAGGACTCGCGCCGGACTTGCTACATAAGGAGGACTGAGCACCAGCCCGGTGGAGGAAGCTGCAGGTCAAGGTGCACTTGGCACGAGCCGCCTGAACCATGAGCTTAGTCAGGCTCATCACTGACCTGCCTCGGGGCCAGCGGGCTTGCCATGGGGCCTTGTCTCCTATGGTGGATATTAGTTCATCAACACCTGCACCAAGCTCTCTTACTTCATCAACACCTGCACCAAGCTTTCTTACTTCATCAACACCTGCACCAAGCTTTCTTACTTCATCAACACCTGCACCAAATTCTCTTACTTCATCAACACCTGCACCAAGCGCTGCCAGCTCTTTGATCTTAGCACGTTCTTGCTCCAGTATATGAAGGAACACCTGTAAACACATTGTATTGTTGTAACACATACACCAACACCTGTAAACACATTATATTGTTGTAACACATGCACCAACACCTGTATACACGTTACGACATAGACCGTATGCACCATCTGCCAGCTGGTGCACCTGTTGCACCAGGTGCACCCAACAGGTGCTGCACAAACAGGTGCAGCCCGCGCGGGTGATCACACCCGCGCGGGCTACGTTGAAAGGGCTAAAGTGTGTGTGGCCTAAGTTATGGTGGCGACGTAACCACCTGGTACACCTGTGCCACCTGGTACACCTGTTGCACCAGCTGGCAGATGGTGCACACGGTCTACGTCGTAAATTTCACAACTACTACTGGTGGACACAATACCAATTTGTGTATTTTGGTCACTATACCAACTGGTGCATGGTGGACACTATATCAACTTGTGTATGTTGGTATAGTGTCCACCACACTATACCAACTGGTGTTGGTATACACTATACCAACTGGTGTATGGTGGTCACTATACCAATTGGTGTATGGTGGACACTATACCACCTGGTGTATGGTGGTCACTATACCAACAGGTGTATGGTGGAGACTCACCCGCGTGATGGTGACCTGCAGACGGAGAGTGACGTCAGGGGAGCACCAGGCTAGTGTCAGCAGGTTGAGGCCGTGGGAGGTGGTGGTGAGCGGTGCTCCAGCTGCCAGCAGGAGGCTGGTGATCCTGCACCGGTTACTGGTGACGGCCAGACACAGCGGGGCGACGCTCCAGCATCCCTGGGGCTCCAGGGACGCTCCTGACCACAACAGCTGATCCGCCTGCTGGGTGTCGTCACACAGGCTGATCACACCCAGCAGCTGCTCGTACACCTCTCCTGGTCCACCCTCAACCTGCACAATGTCACAGTCTTAGACAAATGTCGCTCTTCTTCTTGTTCATTATGAATCATCAGAAGTTTGTATGTGAGTAAACCTTACTTGTGTTGGTAATGTACTGGACGAGTGAGAACTTACTCATGTTGAAACTCGCCCCTTAGTAGTTACTTTCTCGAAAACAATTCTTGTACAATGATAGAGACGTTTAACTTTACACTAATGTGGTACATTTCATATATTTTGAGCCAGACTTAAGTTAACAACCTCTCTTGACAAATACATGCTGGTTATTTCGCGGTTCTGTCTAACTTCAGTAAAGTTCGATGGATATTGTATTGTGAAGGGACGGGCTCTTAGGTTGTGTGTGGGACACGAGCTTGTTCCTACTTGTATGTGGGTATGAGTACTGACAGCCGTCCTTACTAAAGAGTAATGGAAATATAGAGCCTGCCCTTCAGTAGTTCTTATAGTGATTGTTTAACCAGACTCACCGTGACAGGATCATACGCTCATCTCCCTGCCAGGGCCCAGTCAGTGTTAAGACACAGATCAAGGGGACATGTTAATGTCTAACTGTACAGTGGGTCTATTATCATAGTCTTTAATTTATACGTACACAAAAATATATATATTGAACATGGCTCTAATACTATCGACCGAGAACTTTACCAAGGATTATTAGACACCCCAAATTTGGACTTATTTAACACACATGTATACTCTAATATTCACAATATTAACACTGAATTTTAATATACATGAGAAGTATTCTTAACTGGAAATTAGTTCACTGTTATATCTGTTACACTTGCAATTACCAATTGTGGATGAAGCAATATTCTCAGGTCACGGGATCCAGAATGATACTCACACAAGTTTACACCATATACACAAAAGATGGAGAAGTACTAACACTTGCCAGCCGGCACTGGAACATAAAGATATATGGGAAATTCCTGCATCATTCATAAATTTTAATAAATGTTGGTTTGTATCAGTTTAAGTATGAATAAAATGTTTTAGTTAGTCATGAAGGAGATGACGAAAATGATAACTTTGTTCCAGAAAACTGGATTAATATATCCTGAGTCGTCTACATCTCGATCTCTAAACGTTTCTAGCTAATTTAATATAAAAATCACCAGTCTCAGGACTGGGAATAGTATGAAACTAATCTTTTAAATGAATTACACGTATATTGTAATTCGTGTAATGTATGTAATGTATTGTAATTAAATTGCTTTATGAAATTAAACAAAACTCTCCTCCCAGTTCTCGATATAGAGCACACCATGAGGTGACGCGCGCGGAGGAAGAGACGGCATTTGTGCACTTACACAGGAGAGTGAATCAACATAATGTGGTATTGGTGTCGACAAACCGAGCCTCCCACATCGGTCACTAACTTTACCCACAAGTCCTAGACCGCAGCGTGACCAACAAGCAGTCACTATTTGTTTCAATGACTTGACAAAATTGAGGAAAGTGCAAAATTAGTTTTCTTCTATTAGCATAGATTTATCAACCAATTATTTCAGTGTTTAGGATTAATCGTTACGATGCCAGATAAAACCATCCGCAAAGGTAAGAATCTATTATTATTATACCTTATACTCATGTATTACAGTTTTATTATATCTGTTGTTTGTAAATGTTAGAATGTAACACTTCCACAGGTAAATTGTGATCACATGAAGATGCTACACCATGGTGGGATTACGAGGCCGCTATTATTACTGGTATAGTACGGACTGTACACGTGGCTGACGGGTATGGTACAGACTGTACATGTGGCTGACGGGTATGGTACAGACTGTACATGTGGCTGACGGGTATGGTACAGACTGTGCACGTGACTGACGGGTCTGGTACAGACTGTACACGTGCCTGACGGGTCTGGTACGGACTGTACACGTGGCTGACGGAGTGTGATGTTGGATGATCAACTTACACACTACATAAACAGCTCAGACTGTTTCAAGTTTTACTAATACTAAGTAACTTAGATTTACCAATTAGAACTGAGATCTGCCATTTAATTACTTTTAAATCTATACTTTTATATATATATATATATATATATATATATATATATATATATATATATATATATATATATCACCTCATTCTTTGGGGTGTTCACACCCCAAAGAATGGGGTGAGGAACACACGTGTGTTCCTCACGTGTGCCCCAAAGAATGAGGTGATTTGATAAAATGCTATGCCCAAGATTACCATCCGAGTGCCGGCAGGGAAGTGGTTCAAATAGCTTCGGCTATCACTTCCTTATGTCCGGTCGTGATGGTCAAGCGGATTAAGGCGTCCCTGTACATACCAGTTGCGTTGCTCCTGGCAGTATGGGTTCGAGTCACTTCTGGGGTGTGAGTTTTCAGTTGTATATAGTCCTGGGGACCATTCAGGCTTGTTTGCATATATATATATATATATATATATATATATATATATATATATATATATATATATATATATATATATATGTCGTACCTAGTAGCCAGAACGCACTTCTCAGCCTACTATGCAAGGCCCATTTGCCTAATAAGCCAAGTTTTTATGAATTAATGTTTTTTCGACTACCTAACCTAATCTAACTTTTTTCGGCTACCTAACCTAACCTAACCTATAAAGATAGGTTAGGTTAGGTTAGGTGGGGTTGGTTAGGTTTGGTCATATATCTACGTTAATTTTAACTCCAATAACAAAAAATTGACCTCATACGTAATGAAATGGGTAGGTTTATCATTTTATAAGAAAAAAATTAGAGAAAATATATTAATTCAGGAAAACATGGCTTTTTAGGCAAATAAGGCCTTGCATAGTAGGCTGAGAAGTGCGTTCTGGCTACTAAGTACGATATATATATATATAATATATATATATATATATATATATATATATATGTCGCACCTAGTAGCCAGAACGCACTTCTCAGCCTACTATGCAAGGCTCGATTTGCCTAATAAGCCAAGTTTTCCTGAATTAATTTATTTTCTCAAATTTTTTTCTTATGAAATGATAAAGCTACCCATTTCATTATGTATGAGGTCAATTTTTTTTTATTGGAGTTAAATTTAACGTAGATATACGACCGAACCTAACCAACCCTACCTAACCTAACCTAACCTATCTTTATAGGTTAGGTTAGGTTAGGTAGCCGAAAAAATTAGGTTAGGTTAGGTTAGGTAGTCGAAAAACAATTAATTCATGAAAATTTGGCTTATTAGGCAAATTGGGCCTTGCATAGTATCCTGAGAAGTGCGTTCTGGCTACTAGGTACGATATATATATATATTGCGACGATAATCTCCTTCAAGAGAGATTGAGCCTGCTCTTCCCTCCTAAGTTCGTCGCTATACATCCCTATACAACTAATATGGAAGAAATATCCAACAAGTACTACACCAAGGGTTGCCAGAGAGCAAACGTATTCAGCACCAGGAACACCTGCTCCCCCCTCCGCCACTCAAACCACCAAACTACCTGTCCGTCGCCTGCTCATCGCTGATTGGCTGGTGATCAGTCGCACCTGCCCTCCACCGCCACACTACCTGATGTCTGGGGCCACCACGACCTACAGCCCTCAGAATATCCCGTGCTTTCCACAAGTTAACACGTCTCGTTGGTAGACTAAGCTCTGGCTTACGTGTACTAAGAGAGGTGGCAGCTTAAAGCCAATATTCCTGCATCCATATATCTTATTGTATATTGTTCACTTGTTATTACTCACTTGTCTTAACGTAACTTTTCATTTTGCCATTTGATTATTCTTATTATTTTGATTGATTGATTTTATGTTCCAATTTGTATGTCCATTTTATTCATGTTTTGCTTTTCTAACGTTATTAAAATCTCATTGTTAAATTTACTTGTGTTTTGTGTGTCTTCCCATTACCTTACACAGACGAAGTTCCAGATTTTCTCTTTTTTGTTTCTTTATGTGACGAGGCCATACCCCTAGCTTTTGAAACAGCCGAACACCAACGCGTTACCGTCACAATATATATATATATATATATATATATATATATATATATATATATATATATATATATATATATATATATATATATATATACAATGGGAAACATTGATGAATGTCACAGACGGGTTCGATCATTGTTGCAAGTCAAACACTTCTTCGAATTCCTCTGAAGTTGGACTAGTGCCCAAGACGCAACAGGCGTCTAATATATATATATATATATATATATGTCGTACCTAGTAGCCAGAACTCACTTCTCAGCCTACTATTCAAGGCCCGATTTGCCTAATAAGCCAAGTTTTCCTGAATTAATATATTTACTATAATTTTTTTCTTATGAAATGATAAAGCAACCCTTTTCTCTATGTATGAGGTCAATTTTTTTTTATTGGAGTTAAAATTAACGTAGATATATGACCGAACCTAACCAACCCTACCTAACCTAACCTAACCTATATTTATAGGTAAGGTTAGGTTAGGTAGCCAAAAAAAGCTAGGTTAGGTTAGGTTAGGTAGGTTAGGTAGACGAAAAAACATTAATTCATGAAAACTTGGCTTATTAGGCAAATCGGGCCTTGAATAGTAGGCTGAGAAGTACGTTCTGGCTATTAGGTACGACATATATATATATATATATATATATATTAGACGCCTGTTGCGTCTTGGGCACTAGTCCAACTTCAGAGGAATTCGAAGAAGTGTTTGACTTGCAACAATGATCGAACCCGTCTGTGACATTCATCAATGTTTCCCATTGTATATATATATATATATATATATATATATATATATATATATATATATATATATATATATATATATATATATATATATATAATGTCGTACCTAGTAGCCAGAACGCACTTCTCAGCCTACTATGCAAGGCCCGATTTGCCTAATAAGCCAAGTTTTCATGAATTAATGTTTTTTCGACTACCTAACCTACCTAACCTAACCTAACTTTTTCGGCTACCTAACCTAACCTATAAAGATAGGTTAGGTTAGGTTAGGCAGGGTTGGTTAGGTTCGGTCAAATATCTACGTTAATTTTAACTCCAATAAAAAAAAATTGACCTCATACATAATGAAATGGGTAGCTTTATCATTTCATAAGAAAAAAATTAGAGAAAATATATTCATTCAGGAAAACTTGGCTTATTAGGCAAATCGCGCCTTGCATAGTAGGCTGAGAAGTTCATTCTGGCTACTAGGTACGACATATATATATATATATATATATATATATATATATATATATATATATATATATATATATATATACACATATCGAGCTCAACATAGAGCCACAAAACAACACAAACAGTCCGGCTGGGACCATCCTCTTGTGGAAAAAGTAGCTGATGCCATGCTCAGCGTCGCAACATCAGACAAGGAGAAAGCCCGCCTCAGAGCAGTGCATGCCCCCCATGCAGGAGACTTCCTCCTGGCAGTACCCATGTCAGCAATGGGAATGCGCCTAGATCCAGAATCCCATCGTGTAGCAGTGGCCCTCCGCCGTGGTGCCCCAATTCACACTGAATACAAGTGTATTTGCAACAGGGTGGAAGCAGACCAATACGGACTGCATGGGTTGCATTGCGGAAGCACAAAGGGCTGGCATGCAAGACGCAACGAGGTCAATGACATCATCAAGAGAAGCCTCGTCTCAGCTAGGTGCCCAGCGGAGAGAGAACCTCGCATCCTAGGGGTCCAAAACCCGGATTTCCCCGCACTTCGCCCTGATGGCATCACCATATACTCATAGAAGGAGGGTAGACAGTTGGTGTGGGACTACACATGTGTATCCACCCTGGTTGACACCTACATACACTTCGGAGCTGATAAATCAGGTGGGGCGGCCAACCACAGGGAAACAGCAAAATCACTCAAGTACAGGCGACTGGAAGGTCAATACCTCTTTGTTCCCATAGCGTCTGAGACGCATGGCCCCTGGGGCAAGAGTGCCTTGGGATTTCTCAAGGAATTGGATTTCAAGCTCATTGACGTCACCAGAGACCCAGGGGCTTCCAGTTTTTTGTTTCAGCGTCTCAGTGTGGCGATCCAGAGGGGGAAATGCTTGCTGCGTCCTCGGTTCCTGTCCAGAAGCGGAGGAGCTTCAAGAGATCCATAGCCTTTAGGCATTTGTCTTGTATGTTTTGTAACCTTTAAATACACAATAAAGGAAAAAAAAAGGGAAGGGGGTGGTAGGAGAAAAGCACACAGAAACTGTATTGGAGGGGACCTACATTCCCTCCAATGCGGTATGTGTGGTTTCCTCCGAGGCTATGGGTCCCCCTTCTTCCAGCCAGAGGTGGTACTCCCTTCCCTTATATATATATAAATATATATATATATATATGTTAGTATATTTTGGTTGCAGTCTTTCCTGTAGACATATATTATTAAATATGACCGAAAAAGTAAGATTAATAATTCTAAAACGAATTTTCTCAATGTTTCTTATATTTTTCTTCACTGTTGATGGTAACTGAAAATCAATTCTTCAAAATTCATTTTTATTTCTAGTTTGACGCAACACTTGAGCGCGTTTCGTAAAACTTATTACATTTTCAAAGACTTTAGTTTACACACACACAACTATAACTGAACAGAGCTTAAACATCTTCGATCTTATACCTGCATTGGGTGAGGTGATATGCTACAACAGTTTGGATGAGGTGAAAACAAACTTTAAACACAAGACAGAACACGAAACAATGGGTATAATATTTTGTAAGTTAAAGGGAAGAATGGAAGTAACTGCAAAGGGCCTATTGGCCCATATTTCTTGATGCTTCTATATTGGTGCGGAGCCTTGAAGTGGGTAGAATATAGTTGTGCATTAATTGGCTGTTGATTGCTGGTGTCGACTTCTTAATGTGTAGTGCCTCGCAGATATCTAGCCGCCTGCTATCGCTGTATCTATCCAACAGAGGTGACCTTGAGACAGTACCCAGCAGAGGTGACCTTGAGACCGTACCCAGCACAGGTGACCTTGAGACAGTACCCAGCAAAGGTGACCATAGATGCCCCAGGCTTATGTATCTTGACCAGCCATAGATGCCCCAGGCTTATGTGTCTTGACCAGCCATAGATGCCCCAGGCTTATGTATCTTGACCAGCCATAGATGCCCCAGGCTTATGTGTCTTGACCAGCTATAGATGCCCCAGGCTTATGTATCTTGACCAGCCATAGATGCCCCAGGCTTATGTGTCTTGACCAGCCATAGATGCTGTTACGGCCCTCTCGGGACGCAACGGGGTCCTTACTCTGATGTTGTTAGAGGAAGATATATGTATCCGTTCCCAAGCCAGTAGTGGCTATCAAGGGATGAGATCCGTGACGCAAGTAACTTAAAGGGAGTAGGGAAAGAAAGCTAAGAACTTAATATTATAATTATTACCATCACCGTTTAAATATATAAAATAAAGGAGTGCACAAGGGGGATGGGTATTAACACTATACAAGGGGATTAATCCATAATCGTTGTCTTCTGCTGAAGACGCTGGTGCCACAACTCTTGGTGCCGAATCCTTGGTGCTCTCTTCGTGTCCTCACAATTAATTCTCCAAAGAAGTTGAGCCTACCCTGGCCACAGGTCAGCCAAAACACGGGTCCACTGGGGGCACCGCCGTGGAGGCCGTCAACCACACGTCCAGCTGGTCTACTGGCAGGTTCTGAGCCCACAAGGCTGGTACGGCCACTCCACGGACGATAAAAGGGGAACGCCCTAGACAGGAGCTTCGTGTGACACCACAAGTCACTCTCCTGTCTTCAGTACCCCAGTGGATGATCGTCTCCAACAGTCGGTCCCGGGTAAATCCTTTTACTGCCACTCCACTGGCAGGCTAACACACCACAGTGTTCTTCCGGGGGGACGACTTCACAACAGCTGCAGCAACGTTCAAAGTATGGAGACTGGCTGCCTCGGGTAGACTGACTCCACTTCCATCACAGTGGTCCAGGTCGGCTCTGTAAGCAGACACGTCATCAATAACCGGGACACTAAAACACCTCACTTACGGGCTCGGGCGCAAACACCTGACGTATCCAGTCCATAGATGGCGCTGTCGTCGGAGCACCACCTCACCAGAGGTCAGGAGCGGCTGTGTTGTGAGCTGCACAGGACTGGAAACTGGCCCTTGTGGCCGATATTCGCCGTCCTCATCCGGTGTCGTCGTTCGTTTGGCGGGGGTTTCGGGAGCTGACCCACAGATGGCGTAGTCGTTACTACTCCATGCTCGGATGCTGGATCCAGGTTCGTAACAG